>CAJFCO010000030.1:3810804-4026708 GCA_904066015.1 Synergus gifuensis
ACAGTTCAGTAAAGTTTAACGAACAAATTTTCTCCGTGTAAGTAGGATCATATTTTACAAAATTACAGTCATTCAAATAATTTCTCATTAGAGAATGTAAATTTTAACTAAATTTTGACTCATCGGGTTTTGAAAATGAAAAGATTCTATACTAAATAACAATATATGTTATAAGAGTAAATTAATTAATTATTATTAATAACAAAATTTAAGATACCTACTCGAAAGTTCCCTATTCGATCTGCAATTAATCCTGCTACGGGTGGCATAATAATAACAGCGAGTGGGGTAACTGCACTCATTAAAGCCGTTTCTTGCACATTGATTCCTAATTCCCTCATGTGAATCGTCAAATAAGGATAAAGCACGAACAATGCTGTAAAGTAAGTAAATCATTATTATTGATTAAACATAATCCAGAAAAGTGCTGCTTAACTTCACTGATAGAACGAAAAGCCAAAATTTCAAAAATATTCAAGAGTTTTAAAATTTCAAGATATGACAAGCGATAATCGAGATTTATTTTCTTAGTAATTTAATGTAATACATTTTTTGATAAACTTACTTGAAGCTTTAACGAAAAATGCAATTTTTATAGGCATCAGTTCCTTTTGGCGGAAATCTTTGGTGATCCGCCTGAAGAAACTCTTCATTAAGGACATAAGATTCAGCTTCATCTTGATCAGATTTTGCAAACGATAAGAAGTTTTGAGTATTAATGAACAGAGGTGCCTTTAAATCTTCATGCCTTAAGAATTCTAAAAAAAAAGAAAAATGGGTTTATTAAAATAAATTCAATTTATTATTCCAAAATTGCGCTATTGATGTCACTTACCCAAGTAAAAATAGTTTACTTGGGATTAAATTCTCAAGATGCTCTTCAAGAATGATCAACAAGTTTGGAATTTACCTGAAATAAAAAGAATAACATATAATAAATAAAACAACTGTTTTTAAAAGTATTTAAAATATGGAACCAGACATTTGAATGCAAAAAAATCCTTTATGATATATGGATAATCGAATAACCCTGAATAGACTAATTTGATTTAAATGCAAATAATCACTTTCAATGTTGAGTGTGAGGCTATGACCCTGACAGAGAATGTCATTCCAATATAAATGATACGACTTTTATATAACGGTGTTGAGTTCACTGCACATTAAATCATTGGTGTCATGATTCGCACAGAAAAGGATTTTGGCACATATAGCAATCTGTTGGCATTTCATTAACCCAAAATTCTTCATGTTTAATAGGCATGATTTTATTCAGAAATCAAAGACTAGAATTCATTTGATTTGATTTACCATTTCTATTTACCAGTTTTATTTACTATTCACTTATTTTTACATAAAAATTGTTTAAAACCTATAAATAATATTAAAAAATAGTTAATAATAGTGGAATGTTGTTTAATGGACAAATGAATATTCAAAAGTAAAAAGAAGTAATGAGACAAGTTTAAAATTTATTTGTCGTTGCAAGAGCAAATAAATATGACATTTTTTCAACTCAGTTGCTAATAAAAATGATTTATCGACTTGATACTTATATATTTATGGTATACACGACGAAATGATATTAATATTCTAGATCTTGTATTAAAAAATAAATTCGAGACTCTCCTTTGATTTTCAGGGAAAGATGGTATTTATGAGCAGTAAAATTTAAAACGAATAAGTCACAATCTGTCACAAAAAGATTACATAAAATGGTCATGTGGTAAATTACACTGATGTATAATCAACCGTCATTTTTGCTCACTTCAGGGCGGCGCTTCCTGCTTGTGATGGAATTCTGCAAAAACGACATCAGTTCATTTTATCTTTTGTTTCGCTTTATTATATTTTCTAGATCTGAAATCTAGTACTACATCTTTTCAAATATTAAATAAGGATGAAAATTTCGATCCATTGTATTTTACTGCATAATATTCTCGCTCTTGAAAAAAATATTCTTTCTTTGAAATTCTTCTCTTAATCAATTGACACTTGATTGTTAATGTAAACACCGAGAAAATTGAATACATCACTTATTTATAAAACAGTGATAGGTATTTACAAACTTAATGACTCAGCAATTTTCTCTTTTTTATCTAAAATAATGCGTGTTTCAAAGCAGCCATAATCTCTTTTAAAAAAATCTTATTTTGTATTCGAGAGAGAAACAAATATAGAACATTAAATTCCAAAGTCCTTACGTTACTCCACAAACAATAGTAATATACTTATATTCAGTTCCCAAGCCTCTTCTTCATCAATCAACTAAAGTTGCAGTATCCTTGCAATTAACCAGCAAGAATATTGCATACCGTTAAAGAGATTTCATAGTGCAACAGCTACTATGATTCACTTTACAATAGAGATTAAATTATCATACTGCTTTTATAACTGATTCTATCTCATTACCCCTCATTTCATTAAGCAACGACCATTCACTGGCTTAATAATTTTCTCATTGGAAATTTTTTTCTCAGACCAGTCCAAACTGCTTTAAATTTTTTATTTCTACTTCTCTAAAACCCGATTCAAGTGTCTATCCGAAAACTAATGCCTTAATTTAGTCTTAATTCAGGCGCGGATCCAGAAATCGTGTATCTTTCTTCAATGCTTGGAAAACAAAGGACAAATAGGGGGGCGATGGCCCCTCTATTTGTCCTTTGTTTTCCAAGCATTGAAGAAAGACACACGATTTCTGGATCCGTCCCTGTCTTAATTACAGTCGAATGGAAACAAAAAAAAAATTAAAGTCCATTTCCTGGAAATCATGTTTAGCATAGAATTCTCGCTGGAATTTTTTTCATTTCACCCTATTCGAGATGTTTATGATCTTAATTATATGCAGATGTAATCATATACGTAGGTAAACGCGTGCTTAGGCTTATCTTTGTAGACCAGGGAACTTTGTCAAGCATCGCGAATTACGAGACAGGTAATTATTGTGAATTCATGCTACCACAGGTAAAGCGTGTTGGAACATTATAAAGTAATTGCATAACTCCTGTACGGCGAGACCTTGCACAAGTGCAATGCTATAAGTAGCGTCTTCCTGAGATTCAGGAATATTTTGAGTCCTCTTCACCAATTAGAATTCTGCACTTAAAACGCGGAAAATCGCGTTTGGAAGCTAGACGGTAAATTTTCTACTAAACCTTAAAAAGTATGACAATTTTGAACATCAAAAGTTAAACTTTCTGACAATGACTACTGGAGGATGTTCTCTAGGAGTGAGTCCAACTTTCAGTCTCCTGGGGGATAGCAACAGCATGTCATCTACATTGATGGAAGAATTATATGCACTTCATCATTTAAATTCCGACGGTTCTTCTCGGGTATCTTCCTCTGACCTTTACTGACGACAAAAACTTAAAGTTGAAGAGAAAACTGACTCAAATCATCTTAAGTAAGCACAAATTGAGATCCTTCACTCGAGTGTTAGGATTAGAGTAAGTTTAACGCAGGCAGTAAAATGATTGCTTAATAGATCATTTCATTAGCAAAAGACATTTTTAATCTTCAGATATTTTATGCAATTTAGAGATAAAATTGTTTCTAAAATAAGTTTCAAGATCAACCATTTCGATTTGTATTAATCTCTCAGTTCTTGAAACAATTTAATGAAATAGTCGATGGAAACAAACAAAAACGATATTCAATCGTTGTACGAAATTTTAATCCATAGTCTAATCTTGAAATTCGAGTTTTCGCGCAGTAGTTTCATCCAGATTTTAAAACAATTTCCCTCACAATTTCCTTACTCTTGCAACTATCAAAACAAATTAGGTCATCTTTAGAGCCTCTTTCAAAATTCATAATTATTTAACCGCTGATAACTCGACTATCAGCTTTATGATATTACTGAACGTTGCTAATGCAAAATAGAGTGGTCCAGGAGTATTCTCAAGTAGCTCTCCAATTATCCATTTTATCTGATTACGTTCGCCGTCTTCTGACGTGAAAGGAGAGTAAAGGATGTGTATATAAGTTTAGATTAGAATTTCTATGCAATATGTTAATATTATAATAAAATTCCATCTAATCCCAAATAATTAGATCCTCAAAAAACATCTTACACTTTCAGCAAACAAAAAACTATTTTTAATTCATGATAATCATCGAAATCACTTTCATTACGACTGTAAAAAAAAATCTTTCCGCAAAGAGATTACAAACATAATCTTTCGTTCCGGTATTCAATTTGTATGTCTGGTTTTTGTTTTGAATGATGAATCGTGCAAGGTTTTTTTATTGACAATAATTCCTCTGTATTTGTGTCATTACGACGGCATTTTTTCGCTCTGATTACCGTGAGTGTGTTTTGTAAAAATGTACACATAATGTCGTAAGATGTCCCGCAGTAGAGTTGACAAAATCGGTTACGCAAAATGACAAAATACTATATTTCAAGGTGAGAAGAGTATTTGAATTAACGTTGACTTATAGACAAGACAATAGAAAAATCGAATTTAATGAGAAAGTATGTAAAATCGAATGTGTTTCGCTGGAAAATCTAATAAAAAAAAAAACAAGATAACGGAAGTTTTTATTGTTTGTTCAATGGAGGACGGCAAATTATTAAGGACAATGTCATATAGAATTTGTAATCCAAGAGTGTGACGCAAATGCAATGTCGAATTCCTAATAGATTAATGTCGTTCCAACTCTCTTTGTTGGATTTGACACGTTCAATTGTAAATGCTGATGAACTTGTATGTTTCATCCTTAAAACAACCTCCTGGCACAAGTGACATGAACACATAAAATTTCAAAATTACTTCCGCCAAGCATGCATATAACGTCACCTTCTTTATGCGCTTATTACAACATAATACCCTATACTTACAAAAAAAAATATTTTACGTGTCTTTTAACCAAAATGATACAGTTCGTTAATTCCTTTAATTCGTTGTTATTCGGACATTCGAGAATGAAAATTTGTTTTTAAATAATAGTCATCCTATTATCATGTATGACTTATTCAGTGAAAAATGCATTCATAATTTAAAAATAACTCATAATCACTAAATCGGTAAAATAAAGTTGTATCCAAAAGGTTAAAAATCTCTAACAAGTATCAATTCTTCTACAGAATGAAAATTGATCTCGCGAATTACGTAAACTTCTGTTCTCAAGAAGAGATTGGATTACATTCAGGTTAATGACTATAGCAGACACCATATAGGAAAAATCGAATAAATATGCGAGTAGTAAATGACACATTTGTTTGAACTGCAGAGCGAATTATTTGATTTTGTCACTCGGAAACGACGCGATTCAATTGAACGTGATCTACGTGTGTAAGAGGTGCGTGTTGCATTTGTCAACATTGCTATGAAGTAACAGCGCAAAGTATTAAATTATGATCAGAATTAATTAATTACTCCTTTAATGCTTTAATCCTTTAGTTATCCAAAAAGTTTATCTACTGATCATTCTTTTCATTGATTATTATTGATTCCTATGTTATTATTTCATAAATTAATTTATTAATATGGAACTCGATCAATCAAAATTTGAATTTAAAATACACCTTCTCTTATGTAAATATTAGCTTTGCTTAATTCTGTTTGATATCTAAAATGTTGAAACTAGATTTTATTAAAAAATATTGAACGATTACAACTAAAGTTCTTCAAGAGGATATTGAAAGTTCGAACATCAATCAATCTTACCCAGTTTTCAGTTAAAGGCATAATGTCTTCGGAACTTTCTTTTGAAAATTTAGTCATCGATCATGACACGAATAAAGAAACTTACAATTAAATAAATCAATGTGTGTGTATTTAACTCGGTCAATTGTGAAGGCTTATGTTACAGTGCAACATTATTGCCTCTAAGATAAGTTTACCTGCTCCTCAAATATATTACCCAGTGCATCATAACACTTTTATGGCAAAGATATTTACTGTGACATTTTAACATCGTAAAAAAATCTATACGAGAAAAGACTGTTTTCAATTAGCACAAGAGATTTACTATTCGTGCATAAATTGTGTGACGAAATTTACTGAAGAGTAAAGTTTATAAGTTTACTTATCAGTAAAAACAAAGTCTGAAATTTACGCTCGACTTTTTTCTCATTTTTGTCTAAAATTAAGTCGGTAACTTGATTTAATAATGAAAATAGTATTTAAAAAAATTTTCCTGAGTCTTAAAACAAAAATAAGCCATAAATTGGGCTGAATTTTAGTCTATTAGTTTTAAAAAAAGATTTAATTGTCTTGTCTTAGGTTAAAGACACTTAGAGCTGTAAAAAAGACTGTTTTTCAGTCTTTTTTTCAGTTTCTCAGTGTAATTAATCAAAAAAATAGTTTGACTATATTTTCTTCTTTATTATCGAACTTGATGATGAACAAATGACTATCATTGGACTACAATTTACTGTTGACATGAATGTCAATGTTCCATTCTTATCGAAAGTTTGCATTTCTTATTAAATCTTCTAGGAAAGTTAATCTCTTCAATGGAGGGATAACATGTAAAAGAGAATAAATTCAATAAAGACACTAAGTAATTATAGATTAGCAATCTAAAGTTATTGTTAATAAACAACATTTACATTACATTTAAAATGTAAAAACTTCACAATGATATTTCAACAGAATGAAATATGTCAAACCGCACTTTGTGTTATTAAATTTATTATCCCTTGCAAGTATAATGAAGTTGTCACGTGCGAATTACTTTCACAATTCCACATAAACCCATCTTCGTTGAAAAAAAATATATATAATTTGCATAATTAACAATAAAGAAGTATCATTCGTCTTCAATGTCTATAGATTTCTTGCACACAAGTAAACATAAAAATGTTTTCTCACTGTTGCATAGATTTTTCATTTATTGCCATTTTCAATTGTATAATAAGCGCACCAAAACCTTACCTCTGCGATAAAATAAGATGTAACACTCAGAAAAGCCTTCAATCCCAATCTTATATATTTTTCTTAAAATCTCAGCACTTTTCACTTTTAATTAGTCTTCCAGTTGAGTCAATAAAAGTATCATTCAAAAACTGATTTCAATTTTTAAATGTAAATAATATTTTACTCTCAAAAGACACTGGGAAAAATCTACAGAAGGCTTGTGTAAAAATATAATTATTAAAAATTATCAGATATTTATGACTTTTATAGACTTAAATTTGCATAAGAATTCAATTTTAGAGATCGAGTGATCTTAAAAAAAGAGTTTTCCAAATTTACACCACGTGTTTGTGGAGTTTTCTTTTAGGGACCGTCGCGTGTGCCAGTTTGCGGTGAATGGGGACCCAAAATCGGCACTAGGATCAGAGGGGTCCGTTCAACGCGATGTCAAACGCGCTACTACTGCCTTTTACTGATTGTAACGAGTTGGCCGGCATGAAAACTCATTTTCTAATAAGGCAATGGTTTTTAAGCGCAGTAATCTTCGCCCATTCTGTTCTGCAGAACAAATACTTATGCCCACGCATCGACCAACACGAATAATATCAGAAATTATAAGGTTCTTTTTTTCTGAAAAATACTATTTAATTTGGATACCGCCAACGGAAGTGCTGGTAACACAATTACTTAGATGAGATGATGACTAATTAGATGACTATACTGTTGTTACTTCATAAGTTCCATAAGATCAAATTGACGATTTTTTACACGTATAAGTGTGTATGTAGTTCATGCTTATAGTCTCTGCATTACGTTTCCAGAAAACTGAAAAAACTTCCATGTTTCAAAAGTGTTTTTCCCCAGCAAATGCTTTCGATTTTGAATTTTATTATTTTAATTTGGGAAGCTTTCAAAGTAAATACCTTTTATAAAAGGTGACCTATCTTCAGTAACACATTAAAAATGCTGACCTTATCAGCTTTATATGTCAAAGTTTAAAGTCTTAGCATTTAAAAACACGAGGCGAAAGTTTCTAAGAAATGTTTGATGGTCAACTTCTGCATTCATTAAACATAAACCACAAATCTGCGTCCTTTAGTCGTTTTTAAGACTTTCTGTGCATATTAGTTTCGCTATTGAACAAGTATTTAAGAAATCTTGAAACTACTTTTTAAATCTTTTCAAAAAAAAAAGAAATCTCTATCTTATGTTATTGCCTGCGTAAATTCGAAGACGATCGAAGACTATCCTTGTGAATTCAATGTAATTTTCTAGTTTATTAACAAATAATAATGTATTGGAAATTTAGTAAAAAATATGATCAAAAAGCAGAAGAAATATAATCATGAGTACAATCGTGATATGCATTTATGTAAGTCGATATGATAATGAACAACAATTTTTTTTTCAATGATAGAAGAGTTAATAATCAAAAGAATTATTTTTATTATTCTTCTAGCAACTCGCACGTCCGATGGAGAGCCTTGAATGCTCCTCGTACCCTACAAACGTGAATAACAGTGAAAGACCTTCCAATTAGTTTCTATAAGAACTGTTGAGAGGTACATTGGTCATTACACAATTTACGCGAAAGGTATAAAGGTGACATATCCTATATGACCGAGAATTCATTGCACTCTACAATATTTTCCCATATATCAAATCTAAAAATTGACTTAGGCTATACTTAAAGTATGTCTAGAATTTTTTGATTGCACCACGTCATATTATGATTGAAATTGACTTCAAATCACAATGCAAACTACAATTATATCAATTGCGAAATGATTCAAATTTATTGCAAACTGAAAATGAATAATTGTGCCCATAATGTTAATTACTGCATTTTAAATTAACATTTTTTCTACAACTGTTTCAATGATAAGTTTCAATAAGTATCTTTTAAGTCTAAGAATGTCATTTGTTTACTCACGGTTTCTTCCGGTGAAAGTTAATTAAAGTTTATATGCTTAAATCAATGCAAGTGGCTTTAAATGAGAAACGTAAAATTCTATTCTATTTACTGTGCCTAAAGGATTTCACGTACCAATAAAAAAAGTGAAACGCACTCTGAAGTTTTTACTGTTTATTGTCTCCTCGCAATGAAACGTTTGAACGCAATATTGTCACCAATGTGAGGTCTAATCTTGTGTTGATTGTGAGAAAAAGAAATTAATAAATATTTTGTCACTATTTGTAAGAAATACATTGCACACTGCTTTATAAGTCTCTCTTGAGAGAATGATAAATGATTTCGATTTTGAATGTACACCAATAGCTTTTTCAGTTCATTATCTCTCCCCTTTATTTGTTTTGAAAATAATTTGAAAAGGGGATAAAGGTCGCACTTTTGTCTTTTGAGAAAAAAATAATCTTACAGAGTATATTGCATTTTTTTGTGATTATCGGTTTGGTGAACTGAATTGCGTTCAAATGTCCGTACAACCTGTAAATCTTAAACTCTCATCCACGTCGACTTCTTGACCTTTACAATCACGTAGAGTTCTATAAAGCTGCTATAAAGAAGGAATTCGAGGCTAATAGTTACCGCAGTAGACTTCTAAAACAATGTTATTATAGAATAATCTTTAAACAACGAACCTACATTGAAATAGAAAGAAAAAATGAAAGCAATTTATTTAAACGCGACAATAATTTATTGTAATTTTAAAGAATGATATAAATATTTGTCAAATATTTTTATTTATAAATATTATATTTGTCGAATAGTAACGGTTAGATAATTTTTTTAATTTCAGAGTTCAAATTCTTGCAGGAAATCCTTTAAAATAATTTTCAAAAGCTATGTAGGAAATCCTTTAAAACTTTCAAGATACAGGAAGAATGAAAGATGCGAATTTTCTAGGAGAAGTTAGATAATTATCATAGAAC
Organism: Synergus gifuensis; assembly: GCA_904066015.1. Taxonomy (NCBI): domain Eukaryota; kingdom Metazoa; phylum Arthropoda; class Insecta; order Hymenoptera; family Cynipidae; genus Synergus; species Synergus gifuensis. The sequence goes on from CAJFCO010000030.1 coordinate 3,820,566, forward strand.
TAGGAAGACATGAAAAGCAGGTAGACGAGCAATTCCATGAGGAATGCATGAGAAGTATTTACCATTATCTGCATGTACTTCGCAGGGCCTTGCTCGCGATCTTGAATTCAACATTGTAAAATAAAATGACTCTGAAACATATTGTATATATGTTGCTGCCAAGAGATTACTATCTATAAGACGGGTTTCTCTGCAAATAAATTAGGCTTCCCTTTATGAAAGGCCTGAAATTTAAATATTACCCTGAAAAGGCCTATTCTCAATTCCCGTTTATCGATTTTAAAATTAAAAAATTAATTTTTTAGTTGTCAAAGTTTGATATTTTAGAGAAAGTAGAATTATTTGAAACTTTTCATTTCTGATGACATGTCTTGGATTTGTATACATGACATTATTTGAAAAAAATCGATAGTTTATTTTTAAAAAATTGCAGCCAGCTACGTGGTGGTAAAGAAAAGTAAAGTATAAGCTTCAAGGTAAAGTATACATTGCAGATAAAATGATTGTATTAGTATTAGATGAAAATTGAAGATAACGTTGAAAAAAGTAATAAAAGCCTCAGACTTGCTTGTCAAACTCTATCAATGTTGGTGTGTTTCGGAAGAACATATTCAATTCAAAAATGGAAAGTAAAAAAAACTGCAAGTGTGAGGTCTGTCCGGTTAGACGTATTTATAGTAAAGTAACTTTTTGGTTCAAAATATTAATTAAATCGGACATAACTTGGATTCATTACGAAAAATTTCGTAATATTAGAACACTTCCCTACAGAAATGTTAAGTAGACTGTCTATAGCATGGATTTTTTGTGCGTGCATAATTATTTGTGTCCAAAACACAATTACCCTTAAACAATCTAGTTGGTTAAAAAATTTTGTAAATTATGTGAATAACGAAAAGAGTATTCATCAATTACTCTTATTGTTTGACACTAACAGACAGAATGGGGACACGACAATTCAAGATATTGTTCATGAAGTCTCAGCAAATGTAGATTCATTACAAATTAGATTCAAGGAAGCTACTAATGAGAAGGCAGAGGAGTTAAGTCGACTAGCGTCGCTGTACAATCCTTGAATCACAATGATTATTATTATCGACTTGGCCAAAAACACTCAAAACATGTCAAAAGTAAATAGTTCAATTGAATTTTTAAGCCGGATCTCTAAAGCAAGGAGTAGATTTAAATGTTTGATCATCCTTCCGCAAGAACAAGAGAAGAATTCATCTATACTATCGTCCAATTTGGAACCTATAATAGGGGCGTTGTATGCGGTTGCATTCCAGAATGCCCATTACACCTTTTGATGTTAAAGTCTACGATAGTTCAAATGGGTCATGAAAGATGCGTAAAGCGTCAAGTACAGAAACGTAACATGCGTAATGCGAAGGGATGTTGCAGAATGGTTTACTCGAGACGAAAGGGATGAATGTGGCCGACCTCTTACGAAAATCCTAAACAAGCCACTAGCGTCTACAGTAACTGGTTGGCCAATGAAAGCTGGTTCTCCAATTGTCACCCGTTTCAACGAAGTTATGCAGAGATTTATCCAGTCTGGAATTGTCGCAAAATTGCATGACAAAAGCCAATTCACCGGATCTTCTGTGATGGTCAGTATAGGGGACTCCTGCAGGATAAAAAAGCCTGAGTCGGTAGTTCTACAGAGAAAGATCGCATATGTCTTTCTTCTGGGATATGCTTCTGCTATCGTAGTCTTCATTTTTGAAATAATAGTCGAATATCTAAAAAAGCATGTTAACTGTGTTAAGTGCTTCGACGGAAGAGTTCGATAATTCCATAATGGTTTCAAATATTTGAAAAACAACAAAAAATTACGTTTTAAGTTTACATTTGTAGAATGTATTTGATGAAAATCATAATAATAATAATAATAAAAACAAATACAAAACTTAGGTTTAGAATCGAGTTTTATAATTAAGTGTCCACGTCGTTGCAGCCAAGTGTGAAACATGCTATAAAATCTTGCGCAATGTGGAAATGTATCTCACTGAATAAATTCCTAATCGTATCTCTGCACTTTCTTGTAGTTGTTCTTTAGGTCGCTGTAATCGCTCTTGCATTTACGAAGACTCCCACCACGCAATATCATAATAAATGCGAGTAAACAAGTCCATTTTTTTGATTAAATAAAAATGAAATACTTTTTTTTATGAAAGTTACAAAATTTTCAGAAAATATTTATTTGTAGACCAATTTAATTTAATTAAATTTTTTGAGGATTCACCATTTTTTAGCTTTCATCGAGAATCTTGAAAAAATACTCCACCTCCAGTAATCCATCGTCGGGTAAATCTGAACAGTGAACAGCATTTTGTACTCTTGTTTTTCCATATTTAGCTCGTAAAGTATCAGGTCTCACATGTTTTGCTATTTCCTGAAGTTAAAAAAAATGGTAACTTTTTACGTAAGTCTTATGACGCAAATCATAAAAAAGAATAGATACAAATGAAGTAATTTTGCAAGATATTTAACTTTAGGTAAAAAAGAAACATTTTTATTTTAAACTACAAGAGAAAAGAAAAAAATTAAATTAATATTTTTATTAATAAATTCTTACCGAATCCATAGGTCCACATAATTTTCTAAATTCGACTGGAACATTCACATTTTGATCTTTGTGCTTTATTTCCATCACAATACAGGGCCCAGATTGCAATTCCCCTACCATTGCCTATAAAAAAATTAGGTGTCAAATATATAATAATTTAAAGGACGAAGAAAATTCTCCAGGAATAACTAATTAAATTCTCTACCCAATAATCAGGAACAACTCCTTTGTAGACCTCCAAAAATTCTTCGACGTTAGTTGGATCGACGTGAAATAATTGTATTGCACTAATAATATAACCAGCTTTCTGTATATCATCGACAATGTGACCTGTTTTTAATTAGAAATAAATAATAACAATACATTAGGAGATTTCATTTTAGGAATAAATTAAAATAAAATAAAATTAATAGTGAAATATATTTACCTGTAAGCCTAGATTGTAAAGCATGAGGTTTAATTATACAACAAGTACAGTCTTTAAACGAGGCGGTATTTTTTAGTCCTTTTTTGTCGGATTTAGGATCAGGAAAGAAAAAATTTAGTTCCTGGAATAATCATTTTTTAATATTTAAAATTTTTCTAAAGTAAAGATCTCTTATTGAATTTTTTGTTCTGAATATGTAATACCTTATCAGCAAGTTCCTTATCAGCGGATCCATAAACTGCATTTTTAATAGCATCTTTTCCGTAACAAGCTCTAATTGACGAAGGAGATTTTTCTCGAGCCTCAGAACTATCGTTTGGACCCATTAATTCCATCCATCGAGCAACACAATCTTCTCCTACTAATTCGAGTGCGACAACTGGCCCAGAAGTGACGTAATCTAATATCATCCTAACAGGTAATTTTTATCATTGTAAATACATTTAAAAATTAAAACATCAATGAGGCACCTTCTAATCATTATTTAAAAATAATCACTCTAATTAACTTTTCTTACGATAAGTTACTTTCTGCTTTTTCCTTGTAAAATTCTATCGCAAAATCTCTTGAAAATTTAACCATTTTTATGTTTCCAATATGTAAGCCGTGAGCTATAATTCTTTTTAGAATTTCTCCCATTTTTTCGATAACGTCTGGCATTAGGATTGCAAATGTTCTAAAATAATAGAAATTGATTAAATTACTCTTCTATTAAATTTTTATACAAAAAGAGTTTATTACTTTAGTAACATTGCTTGAATATTTTTCTTACTTCTGAGCTTTGGAAGATAATTTAGTTTTAGTGTTAGAGTCTGCGAAATTTATGAGTTTCATGCTTCGTGCAAATATCGTAACAACTGCTCCAATATAAAAATCTTTTTCCTCGACTCCCTCACATTTGGATCGTCTCAGAAAAGTTTTCTTTGTTTTTAGATCATACTAAAAATGAAATTAAAATAAGTTATGTGAATTATTTGATATAAATATTTATTATATCTGATTATATTGCCAAATAATTTTATTCATTATAAACGTACCAGTTCTACGGAATTGTCGGAAACATAGTAGGATAATAAGAATTTTTTAACAAGACAAGACACTTTATCGAACCATTCTGCTTCAAATATGTATCTTTCAGAATCCATCGAAATTTTTAATCTGTTATAATGATACACTTGTTAGATAAGTGTTGAATTCAAGCTTCAATCTCAAAATTAAAATTCCTCATTTTTCTCAACGAATGAAAAAGAGCAAAAGCTTTCTAGTCTTATCATATAATCTTTTTGTAAAACGAAGAGACGGAATTTTGAGGTTAGATTTCGAATTTTTCATTTTACGCAACGTTTTTAAGCTCTATAGACATACTTATATTTTATAAAAGAGTTCGTCTACAGAGTAAAAAGATATCTAATTCTTTTATTCATTGAGTAAAATTCAAATTTTAAGTCTACATCGTCAAGCAATTAAATATATAAAGTAATAATATTTACTTACGTTAACTGAAGGCAGCGTTACTATTCCTAAATTGTTAGCTTCAACTTACCTGGTATAATTAAATAAACAACCACTGAAAATTAATTAAAAACGAGTTTTAAGTTTAATTCTGACGATTCCACACCACTGACAAGTGAAAATTCACCGGTTTGCAATTGTTTGCATTGTTTTCAATTTTCACAGCAATGTCAGTGACATCTTGTGTCGAATCATGTCGAATTAACAAATTTTATAATCAAATTCTGATAAATGTGTAGGCGATTAGTTATTAAAATTATTATTTTTAGAATTTTGAGTAAAATGTTCTAATTTACTGAATTTATAAGTAAAATATTCTCTATAATGAAGGCCAAAAGTGGACTGACTGGATTTATCAAACTAAAGAGCATCGAAGTTTATAAGGTTGCCTGTTTTCAGGCGAATTGCTGGTTTGAACTTTGAATAAGAAAGAAATCTATATTTATTTATTATAGAAACACAAACTATTCTAACAAATATAATTAATATTTAATATTCTATAATTAATATTTCGTTTAAATACATCATTACAAGAATTTTCAATTATTTATTAAATTTATAATTTGTTCATTAAACAGAATGAAATAGTTTTTTAAATGTCTTCAGTGTAAAGATAATTTAAAAAAGTGATTCCATTTCAAACTATATAGAGGAAAGGAAACTAATGATTTTTTTAAATAAACGCAATTTCAATTTTTTTTAAAATAAAAATAATTGGAATATTGTATAATTAAATGAAAATAATAAAAGAATAATATAAATATTTAAATTAAAATCCCAGATCGAATCGAATACCTTTTTGTAAATCGATCAAACAACCCTTAGTAACTGGAGGTTCATTTTATTTTTACAGTCAATTAGGTACATATCGGGTACCAGTCTAGTCTTATTGCCTTGTTGGTCTTGTTCACAAGGTAGCCAGATAGATAGTAAGATCGGCCTTGAATTTCAAGGGAGCGATAAAACCTTTCTTCTGATTTTTCCCCTTTATGTTTCCCAACATTGTAAGATTGTGCTTCCAATTTATCCGGGATTTCTTTTATTTTTTTTTCGTGTTTTCACATTATATTTCTCCTCATCTCTTATTATTTTTCACCTCGCATGCCAAGGGACTTTGATATAATTCAATCTCCATATGAGGCTGCTGAAATTTTTGCTCCGTTATTTCCCACCAGGTAAGTCAAGCCTTAATTTTTCTAATTAGAGGAATTCTCGAGAATTTATAGATGGTTGATAACACTAATTAGGCAATATTCAATATATTCTATCAACTCAGGTATTGCACTGGAATATGTGCAAGGAGGACATATCAAGACGAAGATGATAGACCTCCTGGATTTATCAGCACAGTAATTAATCTTCAATAATATTTAACATAATTATTCAATTACTATCTGATTTAATTCAATTTTTTATACATTCTTTTCTATTAGTTCAATCGGTGACTAACAAAACGTCTTATTTATCCTTGATAAATCATCAATATGGTTTCTTTTTGTGATTCACTTAATATATTTTGATTTTTATTTGAATGCTAAAATTGCTTCTAAATGTAGGACGGACATAAGGCAATTAGCAGAAACTATCAAAGCATCAGAGCCAGTGATAACCGATCGAGTGATGGATCAATTGGTTGAAACTTTGCAAAAACTGCAAACAAAAGTTTGCGATACAAGCGTGAAACGTTACTACAAATACAAAACATTAAAGACTCACCTTTGCCCTCTCACTAATGTGGCTTTCGATAAATTAGGTAAAAGGTACTTTCAATTAATGTCGATTCTGGTACACCAGGGTAAAAGAACCACTTATAATTCATCAATCTTTCATCAAAAGTTAATTTTTCAAATTATAATTAAATTATTCTAGAGTACCATAGCAATATTCTTTCAAAGTCACTCTCATTTTTTCATGAAATTAAGTTGAGTCTGGATAAAGAGTTTTAATTAACGTGATAATTAATTTTTGACAGATGCCTGACGGGCAGCTATGACCGAACTTGTAAAGTTTGGAACATTGACAGTGGAAAGGAGATTCTTACTCTCGAAGGCCACAAAAGCGTAGTTTATGCCGTGTCCTTCAACAACCCGACTTCGTGAGTTTGCTTGTTAAGTCATTATTCTGACTTCCGTTTGGATTACTGTCAACCGGAAACGCTGAAAGAAGGGTCTTACGAATATGTATCTTATGACAGAAGTACCATTTTGCACTGAGCATATATGCATTTGATACAAATGCAAATTACCATTCTTTAACTCGAGAGTATAAAATGTTTCCAAAATTACTTAAAATTCTTTAAAATTTCATAAAACTCGAATAACTTAATATCTCTAAAATCTCAATAAATAAAAAAAAATGTTTATTTGAATGGCCTAAAATTGTAGAATTTCAAATAGGAATCATATAATGTTGTATCTTTTTTTGTATTTGAATATTGACAATTTAAAAAAATTTTCTTTTCTAATTAGAGACAAAATTCTGACTGGGTCTTTCGACAAAACTGCCAGCGTTTGGTGTTCACAAACTGGTCACTGCTTGGTAAATTTTGAAGGACATGATGCGGAAGTTGTAGTGGCTAAATTTTCACCAAGTCAGAACAAAGTAGCGACAGGATCTATAGACACAACAGCCAAAATATTTTGTTTGACTTCTGGTGGGTATTTGATATATTGATTTGTAATTAAATTTCTTTAGACATTGAGATTTACAATTTTATATTTTAGGTGACGAGGTGGGAACATTAGAAGGACACACAGGGGAAATAATCACCCTGCATTACAACAACGATGGAAATGAAATTATAACTGGCTCTCTGGATGGTACCATCAGTGTATGGGACACAAGGACACTTGAGTGAGTCTTTATTACCAAAAGACACAAATTCGAATATAATTTTGTTATATGAAATGTTCATGTATAACAAAAGTGTCCATCTAACATATATATAATGTTCAAAATGTATAGGAGGACAAGTGTTTTGATAGGACATCGAGAGGGAATTTCAAATTGTTCCTATAATTTCCATTGCTCATTAATAGCCTCTTCTTCGTTGGACAAAACAGCAAAACTCTGGGATAGTCGAATGAACTCTTGTTTGAGTACACTTTTGGGTCACGATGACGAAGTTCTTGATTTGGCTTTTGATAACAAGGGACAGAAATTAGCAACAGTTAGCAGCGATACCACAGCTAGGATATGGGATGTTAGTAGTAATTTTCAGCAACTGAACCTTCTTGAGGGCCACAGAGAGGAAATTTCAAAAGGTTCACGCTTTTATAATTATAATTGCTGGAAAGAACGGACTTAGAATTTTTTTATTACAATATAGCTCATTATTGAAATGATTGAACAAGTTCCTATTTTTCAGTTTGTTTTAGTCCAAATGGTCATCAAGTTTTGACTTCTTCTCTGGATAAAACTGCTCGACTCTGGTCTTTAGAGTCTGGAAATTGTATTCAGACACTTGATGGACATACTGATGACGTTTTCAGTTGTGCCTTTTCCTACTCCGGTGATACAGTCATCACAGCGAGCAAAGACAGTACTTGCATGATTTGGAGGTGACTTGATTGGTTTCGCGTTTGTGCCTAGCTTTTAATACTTGCCCTCTTCATCACCTATATTGTTTATTTCTATATTTTCTAAAAAAAATACGTTAATTATATTGCGTAAAATATCCAATTTCTTTCGAAATATATATAAACCATTAAGTCTCAATTTGTCTTATAAGAAAGAGGGCTTTGGATTTGTAATTGAAGGAAAATATCAATATGAGCTAAATATCAAAATACGTGAACAATTTTAAAACATATATATTCAATTGCGTTTAAATAAAAATCAAAAATGTAATGTAACATCAAGATTAATATGAAAACAATCAAAATCTTAATTTTAAGTATTTAATTATAATTACATACTTATAATCTTATCATAAGATAAAATTCCCAACTAATGATTGGTTGTTTGTTGAATAAACTTGACTTAAGCTTATGTGAATAGCTAATTACATAGTATATAATACCGTAATAAGGACAATTTCACGATTGAAGAATGAATCATTTTGTTTCATAAAGAAAAATAATTTAAACTATTTGAATAAAAAAATTCATCTTCACTTATTGTTAGGATTTAAAGTTTGATAATTGTTTATTTGTTCACATCAAAACATAAGTTCTACAAACTAATCAATGCATTGATTTATATTGTTAACTATAATAATATCGGAAATCTGTTAAATAAATTTCTAAGTATATTGTAATGTTTTTAAGGAAGCAAATAATTATGAAATGTTCAAAAAATTATAATATTTATATATGTATAATATGCCAATATTTTATTATAAGGGAGATTTAGTTACAAATTGTAATTTTTGCGATCGTGCAAAAATCAAAATGATCGTTGTCATCATTCCATATAAAAATGAATTAAATTAGAAAGTAAAATTATATATTTTGACCTTTAATAGCAAATTACTAAACCCCACTCTCTTTTAAAGCCAATGATTGCCAGTAAGTTAGTGAGAGTAGTTACTAGTCACTAGTCAGTTGCAATGTGTTCCTCGTACGGTCACTAGGCAGAAAATTTAATCTCCGAGAAAGTGTGTAAAATGCGTTTTAAATGCTTTCTTAAATCATTAAAAAATGAGCTATTTAAAAAGTGATAAATAAACAAGTGTGATGTTAGCAATAATCGACCCAAGGATGAAAAAAAAATAACTTTACACAATTGACAGATGTTTTTACCTCTTCAAAGGAATATTTACAATATCATCTAAATAAAGCGTAAATAATAATTAATAATAGTATAAGTAATAAAATTATCACTAAAATATTCTGATAAAAAATTAAATAACAACAATCATTAAAAGAAAGTGATGGTAAAAATCTTCCGAAGGTAAGGAAAATACTCTCTTGCAAAATTATATAATAAAACCGGTTTTTTGCAATACTGAAATTTGTTACAATCTTAAAAAATGTCAAGGATTTTATCTGATATTTAGAAAAGACGTATTATGGTTGAAAAACAGTAATTAATTTCCAGGATGATACGTATAATTAGCGAGTTTTTTCGTCTGGAAACTTGAAGAGTTTTATAATTAAATTAATTAACAGTGTCTTCCGAGTTTTAAAGTTTGTTTATCCTTAATTTTTCTAAAGTTCCTGTCATTTGTTATAGACTTACATTTTCCTTTAGTTGCTAATATTCATTGACTTCACAAAAATTAATACTATAATTACTTTCTATTTCAAGAAAAATGTAATTTCTGTTGCAAGTTTTTTTTATTGACAGTTACTTGATAAATGACGGTAAATATTTTTGCAAAAATGAAAATAGGTTTTTCAAGGATATAATTATATTAAGAGTGCAAACGATTCTTTGTATCGCAAAAGTGAGTGCACGTAACAAATAATTGCACATTATAGTCATCTATCTTATCGAACACACTTTAGCTTTATTTTCCAGGTATGTATATGTAACGTTTATTATCATTCATATTCATAAATATAAAAATAGTTATTACTGGCTTTATAATATGAAAATATGAAAATCTCTGCAGAATGAAATCTATACTGAGTATATTAATGATTATTTATATTTAATATAATATTATACAATTATATATGAATTAATGAAAGGATATGTTCCTTTAGATATCATTATCATTAATAATTACCATTATCATTATTAATTAATTACTCAAATATATGTACATAGGTATTATATTTGATAGTTTAATTCTTATTTTTCAGTCAAAAATGCGAGGTGCTGACAATCCTGTATTCGAAAATGAAGCCAATCATAATTCTGTAAGTTTTTTTTTTTACTAAAAAAGAAAATGAGATTAAGCAATAAAGTTATCGTTCTACAGATTGAGTTAGGCAAATTTTATGAACAAAGAAAGAGTTGCAAAAACACATCGTTTATTATTTCACGCAGGTCGAGGAATACATATTTAGAAAAAAAATGTATATACAAGCTGTACAAAATGAGTTAGTTTTATTTAAATAGACAGAATAAATTATACAGAACGCTAAAAAAACAGTTATAATCCCATTGGGAAAGCATTCTCTTATCTCACTTGACAATGATAAGGTAATAATTTGCATATCTTAAGTAAATGAAAATGTTTTATAACTTGGGGAACAATTTTCCTTGATTAGACTTTTTCCCTCCACGATAAGGGGGATTAAAATTTGTGTTACTTTCATTGAAAAGCAGCATAAAAAGTAAAGTTTATAATTTATTTAAAATTACTGTTGTTATTATATTTCATTATATTACTACAATAGTCTTTTATAAAACAATTATAATAATTAAATAATAAGTCTTTATCTTAAAAGATTATTTTCACAATATAGATTCTCCCTTCTGCACATATTGTGAATTTTAAATCAGTTTCCGGTATATGTGACAAGCACTCTCAGCAGAAGCTTAGTCCACGTGCAAGTTTTGCTTTCATAACAAAAATTACGCATTTTACGAAGGTAGGTATTGTGCCTTACAATTTTCTTACCAACCCAAGTGAGACAAAAGGTCTCTAATCGAGCTCCAAGCACGTCCAGTGTCATAAATGTATTCTTATTGCATTAAATCAATTAAACTCACTTTATATGTACACAATATATACATATATGCACATATTTCACCCGTTTCATAACATTCTCTTTTCTAAGGACATCTCTTTGTATATCAACTCTCAGAAAATATTGGATTTTCAACCCTGTAATATAAACCCATATATATATATATATAATATACTGATGAGATCTTTCCAAATTTATTCATAGAATCTAAGAAGTAATGTGGATCGTAAAATCATTTTCTACTTCCGAAAATGTGAAGCATATTTTTATTGGAGAAAGAAAGATATAATGGGAAGATATAATGTTTCTGGACATTTTACCGTTTTACTGGTTGATGTTTTCAATTTTAGATTTGATGTAAAGTGGATCAAAAAAAAAGTATGATAGAGGAATGTTGGAATATAAGATTAAAACTGAGAGAATCTGATTAAATTGGATTAAATGCTGATTCCGCTTACGATGTAAACATCTTGTTTGGTATAAAATTGTCACTAATTGAATGCATGACATTTTTAATCTTTCCTTTTAAATGTGTATACAAGAAACAATGATTTTTACATGATTATTAAAGGATTAAATAATCTTTCCTGCATACGTCACTAGATATATAACATACATGAGGATGTGCAGATGAAATTCTGATTTATTTGTTTGAAGCAAACGTGGAGAATGACGCGTAATGAAAGGCAATATACCTCTCTCTGTACAGTTCTTTGTACTTGCCACGCGACCAATGGGCATAAATTTGATAGATTTAATAAAGATTCATGGCTTCCGTTTACTCAGCATCAATTCAATGTTTCTCGCTTCAAAAGGGTCACGTGAAGTATGTTGAAAAGAACGATAGGAGGTCCTCGAGATGGCAAAGAATATTTTTGACAATTGAAGATTACACCTCCAAATATTGTATGAAATAATGAATAAACTGATGGGAAAGTCACAATTAATTATCATTTTACAATATCAATTATAAGGATGGGTGAAGAAGCTTTTATATTAAGATGCAGAATATATCAAAATTAGTGTACGAAAAATTGTTAGGTAATTGAAAAAAATTACTCTCTGAACTTCGTTTCAGAAATTCACATTTTCTTGATAAAAAGTGTCTTAAGACTTTAAGCCAAGTTAGCTTTTGATTTATGGGAATTCCAAGCTTTTCCGCACTTGGCTTATTACTAACATAAATTTTAAGTTTTCCCATCGCTTTTTAATCATTCACTTCGGTTAGCAGATTTCATTTTCGTAAAAAATCTTACAAATTCCATTTTCGTTCTATAATTTATTGTCTATATAAAGTATGTAATGTATTTGGTTGGATATAAAAAAGATGAAGTAGCACAATAATATAAAGTGATGACTCGTTACTAGGAAATGTATGCAGGTATGTGGAACAGCTTTTTGTACGACGTTATTCTATTTTCAGAAAAATGTTAAGCATAAAGGAATATTTATTCAGTGATATCATTAATCATTATAAAGAGTATGGGTCTTAATGTAGGAAAATTAACACTTTTTGTGTGATGTTTTATAATCGGTTATTCAGAATTATGACGTAATTACTTTCGTTGAATAAGTTATATTAGTTGATATTATAATAATAAAGGGTTGATTACGTTTGTATTTTTATGAGAAAACTGAATGTCAGGACCCATATGGAACGAATTTGAATTATATATATTTTGGCGTTCACCCCTCGGAGTGAATGACAAGTCATGAATGAAATTAACGATTCCCTTATTTTGTATAGTAATTTTTGTCATGGAAGCAACAGCTAGCAAGTTTAGTGAGAAAAATTAAATGGGGTGGATTTTCAGAGGCAGAGATGGGGTAAGAAAATGGAGAGAGAGAGGAAGAGAGAAGGAAGGAGAGATAGAAAAGGATAGCTATATGCCTAGAGTATAGTCACTCAGTTCTCAGATCTCAGTCGCGTATGACATGCGGCCGTGAACGGTTCTCAGAGTTTAATCACTTTTTTTTTATACATCTGCTTTCCATACGATCTTGTCCGAAAATTTTCATGTACCATTTACCATTTTGGAGAAAGAGAGTTCATACATGACAGAAACTTGATAAAAATTGATAAACCACCTTTATTTTCACGGGAAATTTTTTAATGGCATTTTTAATCAAAAAACAATTAAAAATGTTTGTTTTTAAATAATTGAACTTTTTGTCTCTATAAGTGAGAGCAATTACGGAAGTGAATACTTATGCATGAGTGACGTGTGTAAAGAGTGATAAAAAAAAGTGTTTTTTTTTAGAAAGTTTGAAAGGAAATTGTGCAGTTGTGGGTGAAAAGGAAGGATTTTGGGAGGCAGAGTTCAATGGATGTTGCTAAAAATGTCTGGGCTTTGTGGTATCTGAGCTTTGAGAGAAAAGCGGAGAAAAGTTGCTTTTCATAGGGCTTTTTTACTCCTCGTAGTAGTCCAGAGCTAGTGATCTTCACGGATAAATAATGCGAGACAAATTCGCATTCAACGTAAGTCTCTGATGCTTTTAATTGCATCCGTTTTGCATGTTTCAAGACATTGCAGAAAATATCATATTTCACGGTTTTAGAAATGCTGCAGAGACTTTTCATATTTTCTTACCGTTTAAAAACATTAAAATACAATTAAATGAGTAAATGTTAAATTATTATTTTCATCCGCAACCAATTATCAGTTTTCTGTATATCTTGATGATATTAAAATAAAATAAAGAAATAAAATGTTTCCAAAAAAGAGGGTAATTTTAATCATTGAGTGAGTAAGTTAATTGAAACATTGCTTTCGCGGGGAAACGTTCTATTATATATTCAAAAATATAAAGAATGAAGAAAGAATTCTTTTTAAAAATGTCATACTGTTTTTAAAATTCTTTCTATTATTTATTTATATTTCATTCGGCAAAGTATACATAAAATGCTATTGTTATGGTATACATTATACCTTTAAAACGTGAAGTTTAGGCTTTTCTGAGTCATTATACCTGCATTAGCTTCTTTAAAAAATGTCACGAGTAAAATATATTGTAGTAGAAAAACCGGTCCTTTAGATCCTTCCCGAGCTCAAATCCTTCAGAAAAATGAGATATGTGAAAGAATTTGGATTAGAAGACCCTTATAATACCTGTGACGCTCCCAAAGTCAGAGGTATGATGATAATAGCCGACGTAAATTCGTTTTCTGAGGCACATTTTTCAGATATAAATCTTTAAAAAACACATTTTATGGATTTATTAGTACAAATTACTTCAGATAGTATCTTATTTACATTTTTTTTTACTGAATTTCTAAAAATGATAATTTCTAAAAGTAAAATCATTCAATAGTCTTTTAAATAATTAAAATTTCATTTAAAATTTGTTATTCTCCTTTGTACCATTTCCTGGAGATTAATGGACCCTATATGAAAATAAAGCTATGCCCAAAGCACATATGCATCAGAGGGATTAAAAAATGGGAGATATGAAACATGAGTGTGGTTCCATAGGGAGCAATTGTTTATCTTTGTGCAATAGTGTCGAGTATTGATCTGTTGTCATTCATCAGCTGACTACTCTTTCAGTTTAAGCTTCACGAATTGTCTAGGATGTTAAATATATATATGTAAGTTTAGGGTGAATAACCCAGTAAATGGGGAGCCTAAAAATATCATTTCGAAGTGGTCGCTAAGAGAAAAAATACTTCAAGAATGGTACAGAAATGTTCAGAACTATAACTTGTCAGATAAAAATTTCCTATTTCCATAATGCTATTAAATTAAAAAATTCCCTTTTTAACCATAAATGAAATCATGGCTGTAATTATCCAATAAGTATCGGTATGAAAATTGTAAAAAACCGCATTCTCTATTTTGAAATTTAATCGGTGTTTTTTAAGGGATGATTCGCGATTCGCCTTCATTTTAAACTCAAGAGGAGTTTACTGCTCTAATCAAGCAACTCTATAATTATCGGATTTAATTCCCTCCTCCTATTTAAACTTTACTTGAGAACAATTTATGTGACAAATTCGATAATTTGGAATAATATTATTTGATTCTCGAAACTAAATACGCAAATATCTGGTACATTATTGAATCAAAGTTTCATTTATATTTATTAATCGAATAAAAAATATTTCCCTTATTTTCAGTCCGGCGTCTCGGATATTAATGAGACATTGTCCGTTCTACCGGATCAATTCGGAGATGGACCAAGAAAGCAAGAAATCCGACCTGATATGGAGGAAAATTCCGATGACAAATCGGAAAAGTTGAAATGTGGATGGCTATGGTTTCGACCCGGATATTTACAAAAATATCGTACTGCAAAATGGGCTCTTTTTTGGCTATGCTGGGCGGGGGCTATGCAAGGTGTGTTTTTTTTCAATTTATTAAATCATTATACTAATTTTATTATAATACAAGTTATAAATTGATGCATATCTGCGAATCGTATAATTGAAGACTGAAATCTCGTTTTAAAAGTGAGATGAGACTCGTTTAAAAGCCTCTCGACTGTCAACTTAGATCAGAATTGGGAGTCGCCATATTTTAAATAGGTTTGCCATCAAATTAATTATTTTCCTCAGTGCTTTGCTTTGCGTTCGTGCCATTCAGTAACAGCGTGCATTGAAATGCAATTTCGAAGCTTCAGAAGGGTGACTGACGATAACCGGAAATCGAGTTTTCCATGAAAGAGACATAGGAGATTTGACGAAGAAATTCAAAATTGCATTAGTCAATAGTTGAGGAATCAAAAGTTGGACATTCGATTATTAAATTTTCTTTTTTATTTCGAAATATTAACCCCTTCTTCTTACCTTTCTACGTTAGGAAGAAAAAATCTCAATGAATAAGTTTATTGGAATAAAAATATAAAAAATAGTTTCTCAAAATCCCAAAACAGTTTTATAATGAATAATAATAATTATGAAAGTATGTTTTTATTTTTTACATTAATTGTCTTTTCGTCTGGAACAAATTTCAAATGGGCCAGAATTCCTGGTACAAGTGACAGGTTTAGAAACAAATTGCCCGTAGGGTTGACGTTTAATTAAAACCCTGGATCAAGGGATAAAAAGAGAAATGAGTAAATGAAAGCCCAAATTTGCACAGGTGCTCGTCAGCTAAAAACAGTAAACTCGATATCCGGATTTTAAGTGTAAATATTTCTTGATTGAAATCAGTCTCAAATTTAAAATACGAATAGTAAAATTAAATTTTTAATCATAAATAGAAGATTAGCAAGAAAAAAAATGTGATATGATAGGCGAGGAATGTTTTCTGATTTTAGATTAAAAATAGGCCTATGAACTTTGTCCTTTACTCTTCAGCTGAGTGGATCGAAAAAAGTGATAAATAACTCGATTAGTTTAAATATTCTGAATTAATAATTTCCATCCAGAGAGCAATTCATTTATCATAACAAAGTGCACGATTACTTAATGAGAATTTCTTTTAATATGATATTTATTGAATTATCTGAACAGATGGTGCAATAAATTATAAATTTAATACGAATTTTCTTTTCAGTTATATTTTATCAACTAATTTTCAATAATTATCTCTTTGATATTAAATACTATTGCAGAAATATTGATTACTTTTAATTATGACCATGTTTGATTTTAGGAATGGTGGTAAATGGATTAATAAATGTCGTGATTACGACAATAGAAAGGCGGTTTGGCTTGAGTTCTTCTCAAACTGGAATTATAGCAGGTGGATATGATATTGCCAGTTTTCTTTTGTTGGTTCCTGTTAGTTATTTAGGTGGCCGTATAAACGCATCCAAACCCAGGTTCGTTTAATTTTACAAAAAAATAATAAATAATGTTATATTCAAAGTCGTATAAAAAAAGGTACATAATAGAATTTTTACTCCTTTTTCTTTCTTTTTTTTCATAGTTTAATAACTAGTATCCTTACAGATATATAGGACTGGGTTGTCTAGTCTTAGGTTTAGGAACTTTGCTATTTGCGTCACCTCATTACTTAGCTGGTCCCTATAGGGGAGGTCAGCAGATAGCGAACACGTGCCAAAGGGTCACCAACTCATCATCTCAATCGGTAAACCACATTTTTTATTAAATAATTCACTTTAATGAAATTAAATTGTCCCACAACTAATACATTTACTCCCGCATCAATTTAAGTTGCTTCTATAAAAATATTCCACAAAACAGATAAGAACTTATTTAAATCTTCTCATAAAATTTGTATAATATAATTAAGAATTAGGTTTTAAAGAGTTCTTAAAATTGATTTTTCTTTCTTTAAATCTTCCAGGCGCCTTGCAGTGGTTCCGCCGACGAATTGGAATTGGAACCATTCAGTGGTGTGTACTTAGTCATTTTTTTGGTGGCCCAACTACTTCATGGTGCAGGTGCCGCCCCATTTTTCACTCTTGGGGTGACATATCTCGACGAAAATGTTTCCAAAAAGATGTCATCCGTGTATCTCGGTACGAAAATTTGAATTTGTAGAAAATAAATCCCTTTGATATTAAATTACATTAAAAGATAAATGAGTAAATATTTTATGGTGCGATATTTTATTGCTTTTCTTTTGTTTTTTTACAGGTATTTACTACACAATGGCTGTAATAGGACCAGCAATAGGTTACGTTATTGGCGGTGAACTTTTGAAGATTTACACAGATTTCCTGACAGTCGATGCTGCATCGTAAGTGAAAAACGATTTATTAATTATAAATGTAAATAATATACATATAGGCTATTTTTACTTGCTAATGTGAACATTTTACTTTCATTCTGAATATTTGTTCATAAATATCACGATTCCTTTTTATGTTTCTGTAAATAACATCTCAGAAATTTTAATCAAGAAGAGTACGTAGATTTTATGAATCCTAGAACTACCAGAACTTCTCTGATAAAATCTCAACGATTTCACCATATTCTACTCTCCATGGGTAAGCTTTTATCGTCGAGACTGAAAACCGATAGAAAGTGTTTGGACAAAACGTTTTCTGAAGTTGTGACTTTAATACCGCAGCATCTGCTTCCAATGCAGACTTTTTATTTGACTCTGAAATTAAGCTGCTCTGATACTTATAATACATTTTTGAAATACGTCCAATAATTACAAACAATTTTGTATCTTTTTATAATTCACTAATTTTAATAGTTAGATCTCCGGTTGCAAAAAATATTCCTTTAGCATCTTTTTCTTGTCTCGAGTAAAAGAGCTTTGAAGTGAACAAAGGCTTCATAATTACCAGCTCATCTGTGTGAAAAACTTTGAAATAGCTCCTCACTTCCGCCTTAATATATTTATAGCATGAATACTTCTTATTCTTTAAACAAAAAATGTTTACACTAGAGTAATAAATTATCCCGAATTGCTATTAAAAAAGCATCAAGTACAAATGATGTACTAATGGAACATTTTTAAAATGTAGAGACTCGTTAAGATAAATTTAAAAAAGAGATGTACGGTGTATAGACGCCACTGCGTATTATTGTTCGCAACACACCTCAATCTCTTTAGAATTTCCATTCTTTTGTTGACAACAATTTTTTCTCTCTTTTTTTTTGCCACTGTGCTGTCTTGAATTCCATTCGCTTAAAAGTCCTGTCTCAATGTTTGAAATTTTATTCACATACGAACAAAAGGCAGGTACGGCTTCGCAAAGTGAAGAAAATGAAGAGTATGCCTGAAAAGTAACCCTCGCCGTATATCATTAGAGCATATAATAGGGCGAGATTAATAGTGTACGTAACCCCATGGACGTCCCATGGGGAAAAAGTCAAGGGACACACCGCACCGATTTTTGGGACCGATGCTACATGCTTCTCAATTCAAATCCCTCTCATCCCTCTATAAATCCACACACGGAGTCTCAATGAAATTTTATTTATCTATACCAAATCCTGTATGCTATGGTTTCCGTTGAGTCATTGTACGTGAGAAAATCATGTTTTGGGAAGACTTTTTTTTTGAAGACGTGATCAAGTCTAATGAATGCTTGTTTACATTGACATTTAGTGTCTATTTTATTTTTTTTATGGGAGGGGTTGTTTTAAATTGGATACAATATGTTATTTTAACTGTGTTCATTTTAGAAATGATGTAGTTTTGTGTACTTAAAAAAATTGGGGCTGATCCAAGCAGGGATACATCCCTTTCATATAAAATATGCATTCTGCAATATTGACAATAGAGAGCTCGTAAATATTGTATACGATTACTTTAGTATTTTAAAAGTTAATTATTTAATCATTATATGAATAGGAATGATTTTACTATTATAAACTCTTTTCCAAATAACATTTTTGTAAATGTGAAGTTTTAATTTAAGTTTAGTCTAAAATATAAATCGAAATTAAACTGATAATAATTCCCTTGCAGGATTGAAATTATAAACAAAGTACGTAGAAATTCTGCAAGTCTGTGTTTAGTGTGTAAATTCAGGAAAGGTCCATAAATCTTAGAGAGAATTTAATAAAGTTGCAGTCTCGTACACAAAAGTCAAAAAGGAAATACGAAATGCATTTAGTTCTCGAGTAAAATACAAAATTCCAATAGGAGGCAATTAATGTTGGTCTCAACTCGTTATTCAAGAAATTTATAGGATCTTTTGTTCGAATATCACAACAGACTTTTGCGAACAAAAGATTTTGTGTGCACTCTAAACTGAAAATAACGTTTTCATTTATATTTCAGATGTCTAGTTTAAAAATGCATCAATTTAAATTAATCACGACACTCTGTTAATTTATTTTAAACTTCTTCGTCATCTCATTCAATTTTTTATCTGAGAAATTACAATAATGTTTTATTTTCGCTTCTGAAACAATTTCTCTTGGCTCTGCTTTCAAGAAATTATAATTTTTTTAGGATTGGACTTACTCCTCACAGTAATGTGTGGATTGGGGCTTGGTGGATTGGATTTTTAGCATCTGCTGTTGTCTGCTTCGTTATTGCTATTCCACTTCTAGCTTTCCCAGCAATTTTACCCGGTAAGAAAAAATTAAGTAAATTCAACTAAAATTGTTTTATATTCTGTTTATTAGGATAGTCTTTAATATACTCCCATGAAAATTTATTTGAATTTGTGCATACAAATATTTAAATATTTAAATATTTAAGAAATTGATAAAGCATTTCATTTTTCCATCAGGATCTGAGGAGCTCGCTAAAGAAAAGGTCTCAGAAGCTCACGAAAAATCAACAAGTTCAACGACCCCTTCCGGCGAGGCATTTTCGAAAATTCGCGAGTTACCGCGGGCTTTGACTGAATTGCTTGGAAACCCGGCATTTTTCATGTTAAATTTGGCAGGAGCGAGCGAAGGGTTGCTCATAGCCGGTTTTGCAGCTTTTCTCCCTAAATTAATAGAAAATCAATTCAGCGTCAGTGCCAGTTCCGCCGCTTTGCTAATGGGTCAGTAATTCAAAAATGAGATTTTATATTAGACCCAGGAAATGTTTCGCGGGAATGACAATCAAACAAAAAACTTATC
The DNA here is from genome assembly GCA_904066015.1 of Synergus gifuensis. Classification (NCBI taxonomy): domain Eukaryota; kingdom Metazoa; phylum Arthropoda; class Insecta; order Hymenoptera; family Cynipidae; genus Synergus; species Synergus gifuensis. Next base: position 3,841,109 of record CAJFCO010000030.1, read on the forward strand.
CTCACTCACTTTTCAGTTAAAAATCAAACTTCCCATAATTATACTTATAAAAGCTTCTTTATAATGATTTAAATTTTCTTGCAGGTTTGGTGACAGTTCCTGCCGGCGGAGGTGGAACTTTTCTCGGAGGGTATTTAATAAAACGCTGGAATCTGCCATGTTCGGGAATTTTAAAATTTTGCCTAATTAGCACAGCCATTTGCTTATTATTCACCTTTTCCTTCGTTTTGAATTGTCCGAATTTAGACTTTGCAGGTCTCACTGTTCCATACAAAGAGAATATTATGTAAGTTAAGATGTTGATAATTACGAGAGATTACATTTTATAACTGCTGAGATTTTATAATAATTATTTTTTCATTTTAAGGGATAAAATAATGCAAAATAGTTCATGCAATAATGGATGTGGCTGTGTGGCATCGCAATTCAATCCAATTTGTGGGGTTGATGGAGTCACGTATTTTTCACCATGTTATGCGGGATGCAGTAAAGAAATACAGTTGAATGATGTTAAGGTAAACAAGCGTCTCCAAGGAAGGGTTTTATAATGATAAAAATCAAATTAATTAAAAATTTTCTGATCGATAGGTCTACACTGACTGTCAGTGCATTTTTTCTTCATCTTTAAATTGGACATCAATTTCCAGCGAGGAAGTCGTGGTTTTTGATGCCATCAATACAACTTGTACCAGTTCTTGTTGGTACATTTATTTATTCATAGCCCTCTCTTTTGGAAACATGTTCATGACATTCCTTTGTACAATGCCCGCATTGTCTGGTACTCTACGAGTTGTTCGAGATGATCAAAAATCATTCGCTCTCGGAATTCAGTGGATAAAAGTCAGGATTTTAGGAACTATTCCAGCTCCTATGATTTTTGGGGCTCTTATTGATGAAACGTGCATTCTTTGGCATGATACCTGCGAAGGAAGGGGCGCTTGTTTAGTCTACGACAATTATTACATGAGTCGGTTAGTTGAATCTAATTTATTAATTCAGTAGTCAAAATTTGGTTCTTTCCTAATTTAATTTATATTTCTAAGACTTCTGATTAAATAAGTCAGGACGACTAAAAAAATTCTAAATGTGGAGAATTTTATTCGGAATTTTTCAGTTGTTCATGGAATTCTTTCAAATTCCGTGGTATTTAGATTTGATTATTTCCGAATTCAGAATTAGTTTTTGCGAAATATTAATAATTCTTTCAAAATGTTTCAGATATATGTTTGCATTGGCATTCATAGGTAAAGTAGCTTCCCTTCTATTCTTTTTCCTCGCCTGGTGGTTTTATGCACCCCCAGGAAGTAGAAGAGTGAATCCTGAAGATAATCAGGATCCAGTGGCAACAATGATGCTAAATGATCCGCCAGTGCAAATTCAACTTAATCAAACACCCGTCGATCCATAGATTTTTATCATCAACTCTAGAACTCATTATAATTGTATATAAAATATTATTTATGTTTTATGTAATTAATGTTCTTGGACCTCGACTGAATATTAGATATATAGGTCCAATATAGCCATAATCTAAACAAAACTGTTAGATATATTTAATATCAGCTTAGTAATTATTGGACCAAGGAAATGTTTATTGTAATTATTTAAATATTTGTAATTTATTACTTATTAATTAATTACATCCTAAAATGTAATTATATGTATAGAAAATAGTAATAATAACATTGTATGCAAATTTCCGACGTCACTTTTGTAACTTTGTTAGTCATATTATTGTGTGTTCATAAAATATTTTGTATATGTATAAAAATAATGTAAGAATCGAGTTTTTTTAATTCAGGATAAGATTTAGGTTACTTAATATTTAATAATAACACAATTTTATTGTAATAAAAAATATTAGCCAAAAGGTAAACCGTTTTTGGATAAAATGATGCAATAAATGAATCTGCGTTTTAATCAATCATTATTAATTTGCATCTTTTCTAAATTAAAAAATTATATGTAATTGATTGAAAAAAGTAATATATGATGCATGAATATGAATATAAAAAAATAACTTACAATGACTGAAATAAATTTGAAGATTGCCGTTATAATCGAGACTATTTTATTTTGTTTATTTTCTCCCAAACCAAGTAAATTATTTTTCATGTATGTACATTTTTTAAATTAAATTTTTATTTTCTCTTTTATTTTAACGATTCTTAATGATTAATTTAATTAATAATAATTACTTGGACTAGATTTCTCTTTTCAAATATTATTTCATTTATGTTCTTTCAGGCTTTATAAAGAAAACTGCCCATCACAGTCGGCAAAGTAGAAAACATTTTATTGATCTTCTAAAAAAACTAATAAAAGAAAAAAATACCAAAAACACTCTCTTAACTAAATCTATTTTATCGTATCTTTATATCATATTATTTAATATTTAAAAATATTAAATATTTAAATAAATTTGACCTTAATATTCACAAATCCTAATTTTCAATTAACAAATTAAAAATGAATCATTTTCTAATAAGAGCATCCATAAAATACACGTTTATTATTTTTAAAAAAATTACTTGGTCTAAAATGGATATAAAACGATTAATATATTCATATATAAACTATATTTGTCTTCAAAGTTATATATATCGATTAAGAAATGAATATCATGTGGCCTCTTGGTCTAGGGGTATGATTCCTGCTTTGGGTGCAGGAGGTCCCGGGTTCAAATCCCGGAGGGGCCCACTTTTTTTTACAATTTTTTCTTTTTCGAATAAGATATCTTTTACAATTTTATTTCTATTATTTTCTATTTAAATAAATAATTACTCCACTAAACATTTATTAAAGATAGCATAAAATGGAGTAGATATGTTGTTTATTTTACATCGCCTATATAAAATTATTGGCGAATTAAATCAACGTGAAAGTTTTTTATGGTTGCTTGGATAGAAAATTCATTTAGAGCAACGATTGTGAAATATTAAATTTTTTTACTCCGTTTTACGTAAAGAACATCAGCATTTTATTCATTTTAATTACAACAAGGAAAAGAGATTGTTGAAGTAAGATAATTCATTCACGGACGTAACTATAAGATAATTTTATTTTGTGCTATTATTTTTATATATAAAAACATGATTTAAAAAATTATTCTAATCTACTTTAAGGGCATAATGAAGAAAATGAGTATGACACAAATTTTGAATTTCAAAAATACATACATACATTCAATGAACAATCAAAACAGTGGCTTGGAAAAACTAGCAAATTATTTTATTTTCATGAATCATATACATATAAATATAGTGAAGTAAAATTACATTGAGATATCTAGTTCAAAATTTCTAAAATTGAAGTAACTATATTAAGGTACGTTTATCTGGCCCTAAATATTTTAATTTATTAAAAAAAGTAATTTGAAATTTTTATTGGAATCTACGTCTCTAAAAACTGGTCAGGAAATTATACTTTTTTCATAAAATTTTGAACTAATTCAAAAATAATTTAATAAAAAAAAATTTTATTAAGATATAGTAAATTGTTTTAAAAGTTTTGATCTGATAAAAGACCACGTTTATAATTACTTCCCTGAGAATATACTCAATCGGTAACCAGTCGGTCGATTATTTGAATTTAAATGGAATTTAAAAATCCCTCTCTTTATTTAAACTTTAAAGGGAATGCCGGTGGCGCTAGTGTCGCTTGAGTAAGCGCATGCGCGGAGTTCGGATCTGTCAGAATTCCGTCTGGTAAAAACACATTACAGAATACAATACAGCTGGTCTATGATCTTCGACGCGAGTTGATGTACGAGTGCTCTCCATGTGATTTCCGTGATTTTTCTCGATATACCCGCCTAATAAGAAGGTGAGGGTAATCGTGCGCGAAAATTTGTTTGGTGTAAAATTCAAGTTGCTTGTGAATGTGTCACTCGTTTCTGGATCTCCGGAACATTGTGTTTCGCTTTCGTCACGAGGATTTTTACTGCTCTGGATACAAAGGAGATTCGTGAGCACCTCGCAACAGCGTCCTTTTGTAAGTGTTTTTTATCAAGAGATCAATTTCCCCTTAAGAATTTTTCCAATTTCAACGAAAAGTATATTCAGAATGCTCCTATTTTGCTGTCAATATTTTTCCTATTTTGGTGCAAACTTCTAAATTTATCAGGGCACAAAGTTTCCAAAAAGGACTTTCAATTGTTTAACGTTTACAGAAACGGAAATTTTGGTGATTTATTGCGAAATGTATTTAAAGAAAAAGATCTCTTTTTGGAGCAGCAAAATTGAGTTCATAGATAAGTTCTGACCCGAGATATTGAGAGTTTTGTGAACTTTATTCTCGAATTTCCCCTGGGGGGTATTATTCGCTATCAGATTATATTTACAACAAATTTTTTTATAGTATTTCATTCGAAAAAAAAGTAGTGCATATTGTTGACCATTTAGAACGTTTTGAATTTAAAACAGTCAAAATGTTTTCTTCTAAGTACACATAATGTCAGTTATGATATCTCGAAGTTTCGCATATTACTGTAATTTTGTCTCTTATCAGTTCATAACAAGTGTCAATTATATTATGTAAAAAAATTCGCAATGCTTTCTAATGACCTTAATCAGATTTTTATAACAAACAAATCTGGCTCAAAAAACACAATAAAAATAATGACAAGAAACAAGTCCTTTATTTAAAAATGAAAGTGAATTTTTTGATATTGAAATTCTAGTTTTTTTATAATGTGTTTAGTAACAAGGAACGCATTTGTCAATTTCTGATATCAACAAACATATTTTTAAGCTCCAGCTTGTTTATGTTTGCTCAGCTGTTTATTTTTAATCAACGTGTCTTCTCTCACAGTCGTCATATTTTCAAACCTTCAACCTTCTCCGTGAAAATAATCCATTTATTATTCTTTGAGGCTCCAAACGCTTAATTCAAAGCGCCAATTAACTTCAATTAGCAACTAGCCTATCGAATGTTTTACTTTAATTAACTCTAACTCGTCAAAACACCATTACTACTTTATTCAATATTCGTTGTAGTATTCAATCAATGAGACTGAAACTCACTTTTAAATGGAAATTTTTTCTAACTGGATTCATAAACAATTGAAGTTACCAGAAAGCGACTTTATTCCTCATTTTCGATCGTTTTTTCATTTCGCGTAAAAAAGACACTTCAGATGTATGTCATTTATACTTTCGTTTCAGTTTTTTCACTATATATTGATCAGTGTATAACTGTATACACATGTCAGTTGGAGCCGCAGGAGCAGATCAGCAGATGGTTTCTTCAATAGGACAGCTAGTCTAACAGGGGGGATTCTTAAACTTAAAGGTCTTCCAAAGCGGCTGAAACGAAAGTGAAGCTTCTATTCGAAAATGACCATCCTCTATCGAGACAAATGCACTTCGACCAGCCATCTTTCCGCTGCTAAGCGAGTCACTTTGTTGGAAAATTGCCATTTTCCTTGAGAATTTTCTGGTTTACGACTCTCGTGATGTAACCTTCCTCTTAGAAAGTAAAGCAAATTAAAATTATTCACGAAGCAGCATCTAAGAAAAATTAAAATAAAAATAACATTTATTATTTCTTTCCTGTAATTCTTACAAAAATTACAGTAAAACACTGAGATCTAAGAATAAAATATAAACCTTTGGTTGTTTGCAAGACTTTTTTCTTTGAAGCTGAACGTAACTCATGTTGTAAACGTTTCGTAATTCTGATTAGATCTAATAACCAATTTCAAGTGACTGCACTATTTCAATTTTTTAATTGGGGTAAGAGTAACGATAGCATAAGTGCATAACGATTCTAGCCGTGGAAAATTATTGTTTCGTTGCAATTGTAAATATAATTACACGTAAATGCATCGACCTCTGCAATATGCTAGTGCTCTTTACGCTCTGGCATTGAGTTTTCTAATTCGCCCCGTGGTTTCCTGTCTCTTTTGTATTTACCATTTTTTTCTAGCAACTCATAGTATGTACTCAAAAGCAGGCAAAAGTAGTTCACATTTGCCACTCTCAAGGTTAATTCTTCGGGACTTAAAATAGGTACAAAAGTGAGAAGGATTGAAGGACTATCAGCAAAAAGATCTTGAGTGAAGTCGACTTATCTTTTTTAAACAAAAAAACTCGTTCTTATTTGGTACATGTAGGAAATTACCCTGAAAGTTGAAGGTATTACAAATGTTGACTTTGTCATTCTTAAAGTCATTCACCTCGAAGAGTTAGTACTAGAGGCGAGATCAGAGATATATTATTATATTATCAGAGATCAGAAATATATTATCACTGAATCCCAGGAATTTTTCCCACTGTTGTGTAAAACTCTTTGATCACTTTAGAACTTTAGAGAGAGTTGAAGCAAACATTCTATGTGTGAACAAACGAAAAATTAGTCAGTTCCGCCAAAAATCCTCTATTTTCAGTTCTGATAACATAAACAAGAGAGATATGAAAATTATGGTGTCGGAAACATGTGAATTATGAAGCTGACCGCCTGTGCAATTAGAATCGCCTTCATGTTAAAAGCCAGGTGTGGTCACGATATTCCCAGTCGTTGTAGTTGTAGAGGAACTAATTTGAATCGCCGAACGTGTTTCCAGCTTGGTCTGATCATCGATTTCTATTCAGCACATGACTTTATGAAATACCACTTCACATAATTTTATTGCAACAGAATCTTGCGTAAGGACATCCTTTGTTATCAAAACAGAGTTATCAGAGTACAGCTGGCACACAACTCGTGGCTTATCTCTTGTACATTTTTTGTATAACAACTCTCTGGTTTTGTTTCATCAGAAATCTCTTTATAGTGATCCACATACTCGTATGAGATCAAAAACCTCGGAAAGTTTGAGAAAAAACTTTTGCTTTGCTTTTGCAAAAATTGTTCATGGGATGCTTTATCTCTTTAGATTCTAGATTCTATGAGATAATTCACTATTCTAGTGCTGACCGAGATACTATGGTGCAAAAAAGAAAAATACTGTACATTCGCTGAGTCTGAAATAGGAGCCAGGGAATCTGAACAATACTATTCTTGTAGTTACGTGTCTTAGACTGTTAGAACTGAGAAATGTACTGGGTGTTGCAGAGAAATATTCCAGTAGAGGATTTTTTAAACATTTTAAAGAATTGGAAGAAATTTTAAAGAAAACTCAAGGGAATAAAACTCAAAACAAGATTTCTAAAGATTTCTTACTTTTTTCAGCTGAAATCGCTTGAAATTTTCGGAATTTGTTTTCATAAGTATTCACAGAAATTTCAAGGAATTTCAAATTATTTGATTTCGCGGTATTTTGAAAGATGGCAATTTGGATGGATTCTGGCATCTCTTCACGCAGTAAAAAATCAAATAATAATGCCTTTTAAATTAATAAAAAATTTCAAAACAACTTCGTCATCTGGCAGGATGCAAAGTATAAATTAACCCTTCAGGAAACATTCTTTATTCCATTGTTTCGCGCACGCTTTCTTAATAATCCCGTATGTCATGCAATACGCGTGCTTCTAGAGGAAATCAGTATGTACTAGCTTGCCAGAGAAGGGTCCACTGAACAAGCATTCTCGGCGAGATCTAGTTCCAACTGCTCATGTCCAAGATACGAAACGGAAATTAATCTCCGTACATAGCATTCATACTTGAATTTCAATTTTTAATGAGAACTAAAAATCTAAAAATTAAATTTTTATTTAAAGATTGAAAATCCTGAAAGAGTTTAATCAGAATTAGATATCTGAATTCGTATACATCTCTGCTTATTTAAAATAAAATTACATTTTAAAATTTGAATAACTGTAAACTTTAATCAAGTTAGAATCAGTAATGGAATAGTACCTCGAGCCCACTCTCTAAAACTCTAGTCACTCATTGAAAAAACTTTAGACACTATTTGACTTTTGTAACGCGTAGGCCTCGCCGTTCATAATCTCCCACGCAAATTTACTTAGCCTAGGTAAAAAATTTCGACGTTTACGAGTCATTCGTTCAACATACTTCAAAATTATTTGAGTCGAAAGTGTTGGTTGATATATTCTACAAAAGACGTCTTGCCTAAACAAGCTTTAAATTCTATAAAACATTTTTGATGTAATGTCTTTGATGAAAAATGAAACTGTGAAAGAAGAAACTTGAAACTAAAGTAACCTGAATTTTGAGGGGCAAGTATAAAGAAGGTATGAAGTCGAGAAGAGTCAGCTGGAAGTTCTGGTTGTTGCCCCAGCTTCTTCTATTACTGCGGATTAAATTGTCTTTTTTGTTGACCACCCAGTATAAGACTAGTGGTTAAATGGACGCATATGAGTCCATAAGAGCACGTGTGATATATCAGGTGACTCACGAGTTCCACTCTCCAAGACTCAAGAGTGTAAGGACCTCTTATTTGTTACTCAGAAACTTGTAGATCCTCTTTTTCCTTCTCGGCTTCTTTAAGCTTCTCGTTTTATGAGTGCACCTGACATGACGTTGGAGAAAAAACTTTAAAAGAGTCGCAAATTGTTCTTTCTAGCAAGAGCTCCCAGTTCTTATTCAAGATCTAGCTTCCCCCGGATAAACTTCCGTCCTCTGCCTCATTCAATTCGCTCTTCATCAAATTAGATTTACGTTGATTATATGTATATGACTTGTTTTTGTCGAGGAACGCTGCGCGGGTTGTTAACGATGAATAATTGTAATCTTTAAGATCATTTCATTATTTCTATGAACGAATGTGAATATGGAATCTTTATTTTTACTAATCTTTAGTATGTAATTCTAAGCCCCGCGATAGAGAAAAAGAACATCATTGTTGGTTTTCGCTTACTAGTACTCGTTCTATCTGGATACAATATCTCCGTAACAAATGACCCCATTTAAACTATTTTTTCACTTTTATTCAAGAAAACGTTTCTTCATAAACATAAAATCAATACTCTGTCGAACAACTTGTTTTGCATAACATTACCCACGCATTCCGCCCAAAGGTTCCTGAAAAGCGGATTTAGCGCATTATAAGTAAACTAGGTACCTTCTCTTTCGTTCCATGACGACCAAGATAACGGTGTTTGAAACTTTGACCTTTTACAGTGACTCATTATAGAACGGGATACAGAACGGATTTAAAATGTAAGCCGCGATTCAAACCCTATGAAGAATCATTGAGATCCGTATTCGCAATCGAGAAACTGTAAATGATCACCGTCACACGTTTTTATAAATGTGATGACTAAAGGACTCTCACTACATGAATGTCCCTGAAGCTGTGCCGCATTTACAACTGACAATTATTTACAATTGTCAGTCTGCTCTAACTCGATTGGCATTCATTGTTTTCTTAAATATGATTTTTTCTTATGTTTCTATGTTGTGTTATTAAATTGATGTATGGTATGGTTGATATATATTTCGTTCGGGCAATTGTGTACCTCTACTTCTACATAATTTTATATATATATATATATATATATATATATATATATATATATATATATATATATATATGTATAATATACTGCATAGGTTTTAAACCTTTCATCATACTTCAACTAAATAATCATGAACTTAATATCGAGTTTAATATGTTCTATAGCCTCGTTTCTCTTGATTAATTATAATCAACTTCAAAGCAAAAACTCAATCAGGTCTCGTGATTCTTCAGCTTGCTAATCATGAACTTTGACTTCTGATATGTTTGAAAATTTCTTGCAGGCTTTTTGTATGATTGATAATTTAAGTATCAAGTTCTTTCCTCAAGTTATAAATAATCAAGAGACAAAATTCTACAAAATGTAATATATGGGAGCAACATCTTTTTGCTTCAAAAACGAAAATCTCGAATGTGAAAAGAGAAAAAAATACTGAAAAAAATAATATTTAAATTTCGTTAATAAATTTTCAATAATATAATTTTTTTCCGGAATTATTTTCTTGGTATTTTTACACATTCGGGATTTTGGTTTTTCAGCAAAAAGATGGCCCAATATATGCTTGTCAATTCAGGGAAATGATAAATCTATTGAAAGCGTAGATTGAAATATTTTATGATGTTGAAGGTTAGGGGCTCTGAAAAGAAGTTGAAGAGTGTACAAGAAAATAGGGTAACATTCTGTCAGTTATTCAGTCCTTCTTTCTAATCGATCGGGTAATAATTCATGATCGACCTTAACCTCATTTCAAAAAGAGGAAAAGGAAATCAACGATTATGGCAATCGACAATCGTTCACTTTCTCCGCTTACTCGACGCGTAATGTTTGTGATGGTGCCTCTGTCCATCACGGATTCATATGAAACACGTACATCGTCATTTACCACGTAATCTCATCAAGTGAATTTCAAGGTGCAAAGCTAGAAAACCAAGATAAAAATTGGGCAACTATACTTTCCTATAAACCTGTCTGGAACCTGTCTTGTGCAACATTTCCAATTTCTATTAGTCGCAATTATGACCAATGCACTTAGCACGTGATGAAGATTCAAAGTAGGTCCCAAAATTCTACTAACAATTAGCAGATGTTACTTAACTATAAATGATGGCAAGAATAATAAAACATTTGGTTAATATATATAACTTTAAAATATTAGAAAAAATATTACTCATATCAGAAATAAGTTTGAATAAATAATGATCAGTTTACATGATGAGGCAACCACTTTAATATTTAACGAATAATAAATGCAAATTTTTCTTTATTAATTTATTTCAAGTATTACGTCTGTATTTTTAGTATTCTTACTTTTTTTTTGCATTTATTTTTATAACTTAAGAGATCTGAATGCGGAATTTGAAAAGACAGCATTGCAGAGATAGTGTTTTATGTTTTTTTTTCTTCTTTGATCGCGAATCTATACATTCAATTTTTCAATGCCATTTGGACCTTCTCCAAAATGTGTTGCAGGTTTATGTCGCATATAAAATATATTACGTGTCAATCATGTGGTTACAAGTGGATAAAAGGTGATTTATTTGATCTATCGTGATTTATATCTAAAATTTCATCCTTTTACTTTGCAATGATATTGTCGCGAATTATTATTGGCGGAAAGGCTAATGAAACTTTGTGAATGACAACATGTGGGTGAGTTAATAGTCAAAATGTATGTGGAGCACGTGATACCAGCAGGATTATGTACACCACACGCGTAGAATTTTGTGATGCTATTTGCTATGTGGGAGGCCCCAAAAGCTCTCCATTTACGTCTCGACTTATTTTTGACATAAAGTATGACCCAAGATTGGCTTAAAGGACAAAGTTAATAGCTTGCTGGACGGTTTAATTAGTCTAATTCAAGTATATGTTGTACAGAAAAGACAGAAAAGCGTGTCAAGTCTAATTTATTAAAAAACCTGAGTTAGAGGCATTACGTAATAAATTCAACCTGAATTCACGAAATTTTATCAAAACATTTCCAGTTGATTGCGAATATTGTATTATAAATCACCCGTGCTAACATCTGATCTATGGTATATATGTATATATGTATATAGTCAGAAAATAATTTACGAGAAATATCACGAAATAATTTCAATAGATTAATATTAATGACGAAATGCAATTAGGGAGGCTTTCATTTTTATATTAATTTTAACTGACATCTTTTTTTAGATGAAAAAATGATATAAAAAGTGTAGTAAAAGGAAGATTTTCTTAAACTTTTAATTGAATATCTCAAATTCAATTTCGACTGAACTAGTTTTCCCTTTTTATGTTTTCCCTATAAATAAAATAGATGATTCTCATATAAAACAGTTATGCAAACGACCTTCGACTTACTTGGAATGCATAAGCAATAATATTTTCACTTTTCTTGCGTAGATCGCATAAACTACTTTGTACGCAAATATTGGTCTCTTTTTTAGCGGGTATAAAACTGTTTTTATTTCTGTTTGGCTTGAAAAAAAGAACGAGATTAATCCATTAAACACAACTTTTTCTTTTGTTTTTTGTTAATTTTCAGTATAATGTAAATTTTCGCTATAATGACCAATTTAAATGTCTTCCTCTCGAAGAGATATTGTTCCAATTTTATGCTGTATAGATCCAAAATTTTTTTTGTGAAACTGGAAAAAAAGTCATTAAATCGAGAACGAGTTTTTTTGCGCCATTACAAAAGACGCTATCACTTTCTTCTTCTCGGACGAAATAATTTTAATGCGTCCTCGTCACGATTAACGAATCCTATAACGCAATCCGTTTTTAATCACTTTTGCTATTTACTCTCATCTTGAGAGGTTCTCTAATGCAGTGAAGAAAGTTCCGCTTCCTTATCGATTATGAATTATTCTTATTCCCTGTAAATTGACCTTCGAAGTCTTATAATCTGATAAAATCTGAGCATGCGTTAATGTCTTAAATTCTTAAGATTTCCTACATCTGAAGGTTTTAACCATAAATTACTTTCTCGATTAATTGAACATTGAAAATATACTTTTAAGGCCTTTTAAACTTGGTTTCTCAAAAGAAGGTTAAAAACGCATGTATTCAACATCTTGTAAATGACGAGTGTATACAATTCTTAAAAAGTGGTGCCTGCAATTTTAAATTTAGACACAAAGTCTTTTTTAAAGTATAATACTATCATATCCCGCTTTAAAGCGAATATCCTAGATTCTCCCTTTTGTTTCTTCAAATATCTTTAAATACCACCTTTAAATTCATAACAAAATTTCCTATTTATGTCTTATTTTTTCTCATACCAAAAATATTAATTAAACAGAATCTTTATTATGGAACTACATAATCTTTTCAAAAATGAATTCAAATGTAATGATAAGGAGTTCTAGATTTTATAAAATATACTAGGAAATGAAAAACTTTCTATTTTTTCTTTCGTAAAATACTTTCTTATACGTCCATATTATGGTAACAATTTACGTGTTCATCCATATGTGGTGCACGTGGGAACAGTTCTTCCTCGTTAACTTTCTTGGCCCGCAAGTTTTGCTGGTAAACAAGTAACCATATATACATACACGTATACATACTGGGAAATCATGTGTATGTTTGCACTTAAGTACGTTAGTACCCAAACCGCAATGTCTTCTGCACTGCCGTAGAAGTTCTAGGCTTCTGCCCTGAACTTTTGCCCTGACCGTGTCGGAAAACTGCACCAGAGTCTGTTATCCATTTATCACCTTTCTTTTCTTTTTCTCTTATCATAGTCACTCTATTTTATACCTAAAGTATAGTTGCATACACATTCTAAATTCCAGAGCATTCAAATAGATTCAAAATCTTATTCATTGTTAGTAGAAACCGAATAGAAACAATTTCTTGTGTTTTATCACTACACTTTATAAACCTATTTGTTTATTTTTAGATAAAATGTCGACGAAAATTGATATTTTTGATGCTTAAAAGTAATGAGTATAAGCCAAGCTGAATAGGTCAAGCAATATTCGATATTGATGGCATTCTTTATATTTTTTATTCACTTCATATTAATTTTATGCTAAAGAAGCTTCTGTGAAATAATTTTTTTCTGCTTTTGCAGTTAATTATAGAAACATATACACTGACGAAGATTCATATAACTCTCTGCTAAAACTAGTCACGTGCCTCTTCAAAAAATGAATAATTACTGAGAAGATCAACTTAACAATATATGAATAAGCTCTTTACATAAGGGTTTTACCCATACTTTGTTGGTCTTCAGCTGAACTACGTACTTCATTCTTCAATCTTTTCTTTTGACATGCTAATTAATCTAATACACTTCAATTTCACAGAAAGAACCAAGGTTAAATTACAACCACATTCACGAATTTTGATATATAGTTTTCAAATTTGCAGTGTTTTAAGCCAATTTTGTGATGTAATGATAATAATCTTAATAATAATCTCAATAATCTTCTCTGGGCTTTATGTGAATTAGTAAAGAGACTTTTTTAATACATTTAGATCAAATCTGGCACAAATCCTTGACTTATTTAACAAAAGCAAAGTTTTTCTTCAACGAGGCAAAAAATTGGGTCACTCATACACACATTCACAAATGGAGACATCTTAATATTTATTACGCGTCTTTTGCAAATCAAAAACTTGAACCTAATTATTCTTGAGTCATGTCTCCAGTTACTAAAACTAAGTCACTAAAAATAACCTCGTTAAAATTGATTAATCTTCTAAATTCTTGCAACTGTATTATTTATCTTCAATATAGAAGAATTAACATTTTTTTATTATAAATATACAAATTATTAAACAAAACAAAACATTAATCTTTCCCAAACAATAAAAATTCTTTTTAAAGATCATAATTACTCAAAAGTAGAGTCCTAGTATGTAGAATTAAAATATAAACTTCAATATGAAAATACTCAATATTTTAATATTATTTCTTTCCATAATTAGTTTCTATGTAATTTTTTAGTAATTATTTTCCTATAATCGCGAGAAAAATTATAAGAAAATCATTACAGGCCTATACTGATTTTCCTATAATAGTTTTTCGCAAGGGCCTTATGAAAAAATTGTGTTTGTTAAATGTGCGATACATTTAAAAGACTTTTTATTATTGAACAGGGAAATAAAATTGTTATAATTAGGTACGTGACTGTTAATGAGTTGGCAGTAGGTTTAAAGTCCTTGACTCTTTATACAAGTTTCAGTAAACTCGTGCTGGCAATGTGTCTAATATGTGCCAGATATCCTCCATATGCTATCTCGAATCGATTTCAAGAACGCTTAGATATCCAAGTATTACACGTTCCAGGTTTGTAGAACCTCAGGTTTGAAGTCATTCATCCGGAAAGTTCATAACATAATTCTTCCAATTTATATGCACTTTCATAATCAGTTTTCTTTCGGTTTTCCAACAATAAGTGAATCGAAAACTTGATTAATGACGAGAACCTTTTACAGGTGGAGTGAGGGGGGATCGATGATTGATTAGCTAAAGCACACTTCCAAGTTTAACATTTTCTCTATTTCCTCGCGTGATTACAAATCCATCGGCTTCAGTATAATCCGATACCTCTATTGTTCCAAACAAATGAACAACTCATTTCCTCTTGAAGTCAATTTATTGTCGTAAATTGGTTTCGCAATTATTTTCTCTTTAATTTTTAACGTATGGTATTTGATATTTTTTTAACTCTCAGTAATTAGTATTAGTCTTAGTCCTCTGATCAAGTCTAATTTCGTTCATTAAGTTTTCAATAATTATCTCAAAAAATATTGCATTCAATGATATTTTGTAATTCTCTTGGTAGATACAATTCTCAAAAGATTGAACGAATCATCGCGTGCAAGGTTCTCTGGAAAATTATGGTGATGGGTTTCGTTACTAGGTCACCTTTTCCGAGGGTGGAATCACTCACGAATTGCATGTCTTTTCGCAAAGCTGTGTTTATTCCCACCGTTTGGAAATCAGAAACACACATTTCATTAGAAAAAAAGTTTTGTCAAGATTGCTGAAACTATCATTTTTATTTCGGTTTGATGAGGAATTTTTATATTTCGCAATTTAATTCCGTATCTTAATATTTCAATTTTCATATTGTTGCATGAGAAATTCATGAAATTGGAAAGTTTGATAAGAAAATGGAGTTTAAATTAAGATTCGAAATTGGTTTCCAAGCTTGTGGGAAATTCAATGAATATTTGAACTTTGAAGATTGGGGATGTATGGATCGACATCCACGATTTCCACATCCACGATTTCCACATCCACGAAAGTGCGATATTCATAAACTGTTATAGCTTTTTGCCACGACCTACACCCTGAGGATGTTTGTCAGAAACTAAAACTTATAAGACCTTCTCGTTTTGTAATTTTTCTTTTTACATTTTATTTTCCAAAGTATACTATGTGTGTAAAAATATGACTCGGAACTCGGTCGAGTTCAACATATTATTTCTGGAACGATGCTTTTCACTTTCCTTTTCTTTTCGAATATATACGGGACGAAGAACATAATTATAGTGAACGATGTACCTACTCGAGGCCTGAAATGGATCTTATGAAAATTCAGTAATTATAATTCATTATGAATTAAAAAATTTTAGACGGAAAGAAATTTCGGCATTAATGACTTCATGTGTGCAATCTTCCAAAAACTTTCGTGGAAATCTGATCCGAAAGGAAAGGCGCGTCATTCTAAAGCAATATTTTGCGGTAGTTTTTTAACACGCACTGATTCATGATTGTCAGTAGGAAATACTTTTACAATCGTAGAGTTGGTCGCTGGAGTCGCTGGAGCCAGAAAATTACTTTTTTATTGTACGATAAAATAAGACTATAACTTATAAGACTAAAGGAAAACTTTTTCGAAAGTATTTGGGACTAAATAGTAAGCGATTGTAAATATTAATTTTGGATGTTTCTGAGAAATAATTTCTTGTATAAACAAAGAGTCATTTTTCAGGGTTCGTGAACTCGTGATTTAGCAGTCCATATTTAATTTACATCGCCTACTGTACTTTTCTCGGTTCGATGATCTCATCACAAACAAACGGTAGTACTTAGAACGATAAGGTTCCGCGACTTAACGGTGCTATGTTCCATCTTTGAGAAGTGTTTCATGCAAAGTGCTTGATTTTATGAACACTATTGTGAAACTGTACCTTCTAAAATGAAATTCAAATTTTATTTCCCTAACAGTTCATTTAGGATCAACGTGGGAATCAGGCTCGAAAAAATAAATTACATATTACCATCTAATCATTTATTTTTCAAACATTAAATTGATAAATGATTCATTCTGCATCTCCAATTGGAAGTAATTGTCCCCAGTTAAGATAGCCTCTTTCTTTGTCTTCTATAATTTCTCCAGATCGATGTAAGTGGAACAAAGTTGATAAACGAAGGAAAAAAAGTGCAGTCTCCGAGAAAAAATTCAAGCGATGAAAACGTCATGAATTGTAATTCATGGAATCGTTTCTGCAGAGAGCGACTGATAAGTTGAAACCTTTTGGGGAACAAAATTGAAAAGTTGCTCTTTGATGTTTAGAATGGATTATGGTTCTACAGCCTTCCTTAATTTTTCATCAAGTTGAAATCAAGGACAAGTCAAATCAATAATTTAAAAAAGTACCGCTGTTTGCAAGCACTGCTTGGGAATTTATTAAGAAGAAGAGTTAAGAGAGAAAGACAGTGGTAGAAGAATTGCGAACGCTCGAATTATTCAGCCTCTAGTTGGCAAAAGTTGGCTACTTGCCTCGACAAATCAGTACTTTAATTAGCTTTGAATTAAAGACCAAGCTTCACACTTGTATTTCTTATGCTCGAAAATACTATGAAATTCTTATTTTACCGTTAGATGACAGATTTATACTTTTATAATTGAAAGAAACTCGTATTAAATCAATATTGATCATAATTTGATTGTAAATTAATTTTAGAATTTTAAATTAGTTTTTTGGAGGGAACTGACAGCAATTTTTCTTTTGTTACAGGAAACCAGAGGAAGTAGCAATGTCATGGCGAAAAGCATCGTAATCAGAACTTTTTGAAAAAAGAGGAGAGGTTTATCAAAATCAAGATGGCTGCTAACAACACGAGCGGACATAAAAGGAATGGCTCGTCCTCTAGCATGTTTGGCCACAAACGAACCGGATCTGGTGGGGGATTTATTGGTCACAAATGGGCCGAAAGTGGACATAAACGTGCCGAGAGCATATCAAGTGCCTTTAGCCACAAACGATCAGAAAGCGGTCATAAAACCAGTGAAAATGGTGGCTTTGGGCACAGAAGGTAATGAAAATTTCATCCTCAAAATTCGCACTTTTCATTTTACTTAACAAATTTTATAATTTGATATTATTTTACATATATTTATAGAGATGGAATTTTAGATATGCTTCTATTTTTAAAATAACAAGTAATTCTACAGTAAAAAAAATATCAAATTCTAACAATTATGGAGTAAAATGGGGAGATTTCATTTTAATTTTGAGGTCAGAGAACTTTAATTACTGAACCGGATCGTTCATATTTTTTTAAATTTATAATCATTAAAATTGTATTATTCATTTAAAACTTCGCTTAAAATTCTTATACTATCGCGTTTATTATTTTTATCGATTTTTTAAATCCTCTAGATTAATTATCCTAGCGGTAAGCTATGGAAACGCGATGAGCTTAAAAACTAAATTCGATTGAACGTCCGAGAGTACAACTTTTTCCGTGTTTTACATCGTTAATCGTTCTCTTAGTAACAGAGATTGTGGGATTTACTGGCCTGTAATGTCAGGAGATAAATCGCATTAGTGACGCCAATCCTATTTGTTAGCTAAATGAAACCGTTTTTCTTAATTGTAAAAATCTGCAATTCTTTACTAAATATTGAAGTAGATACCCTCTTAGAAAATTCAGTCTTTTCATTTTACTTTATAAATATTATAACTATATAATTTTTCACTCTATAGCGCTACTATTTTTTAAAATAGAAGTTTGTCTATAGAGCGAAAAAATATCTAATTATAATACTTGTTGAGTAAAATGCGGAAATCGAATTTTAAGGATAGATTTTGGTTTCAGGACCCTTATGTGAGAGGAATTTCCAATAAAGGTGTAAATCTAATTGGTTCGGAAAATCCGATATCAGAGAATATACGGAAAAGCTGTTACCAGCACCCGGATACGCTTTTGATTTTGAATTTCTCGATAAAGGGGGTTATAACGATTGGTTCTCAGAACAAGTTACTTACCTACCAAGTTTTATGGTTCACAGCTACGCTTGGTTACATTTTCATTCGTTTTTACGAGCTATTTATGTCATCAGTCCTTTTAAAACTAGTCTATTAACTTTCCCTTTTGTGCTTCTATTTTCCTGTGACAATACATATCAAAAGTATCTGGATCGACCTAGAGAAAAATGTATCCGATGAGCTATTTTAGGATTATTTTAAAGGGCTTCAGATTTATGATAGACGTATCGAATAAATATAAGTTACTACAGTGACTTTCCTTTTTATTCACTTTAATGGTTTTATTTGATATTCAGTTTAATGGATACTAAAATCTATCAAGAGACGTATAGATAATACTAAACCTTAGTATATTAGTTAATTACCATTCAATTTAATTTCAATTTTAATTTCAATCTCTGGAAATCAATTTTTCATTCGAGATTTGATGAAAAATGTTTGCTACAGTTTAATTATAGGTTGTAAAGTTGAATATTGGATTTAAGATTTAGTATTTAATTCAGGACTTTAAATTAATTTATGTTCCTTTTGTAATTGAATTATTTTTTGTTTCTAGGTCGGATTCAGGGAGTAATTATCATTCAGGACACAGAAGAAATGAGAGTATGTATGCCATGACGGGACTGTATGCAGACAGCACTGGCGGTGGTACTGGTGAAAATACAGACCTCACACTGACTCATGACACTGTCATAAGATGTCATAGTAGAAACCCCAGCTCTGGTATTATGGACCATAGGTGAGTAATTAGACAAAGGAAAAAATTCACAAGACACAAAGAGTCATTGTTCATTTTGAAGGAACTGTACCAGGAAGTGTATTCTTTCTATCGACAATTTCATAATAAATTAAGTAGGAAAAATTCGTTTGTATTTAGAAATAAAAATCTTTTATATTGTTCTTGAGGTCAGAGCAAATTAATTCTTCAGGGTGGTTGAAGATCAGAGAATAGTTAGAGGCTTAAAAAAAAGGTTTAAATCAAATTATAAAGAAATTATATAATTATAAATTAAAGAATATATAACTTGGATTAA
This sequence comes from Synergus gifuensis, assembly GCA_904066015.1. Taxonomy (NCBI): domain Eukaryota; kingdom Metazoa; phylum Arthropoda; class Insecta; order Hymenoptera; family Cynipidae; genus Synergus; species Synergus gifuensis. The sequence goes on from CAJFCO010000030.1 coordinate 3,860,733, forward strand.
AGAATAATAACTTGGATTCTGAACCAAAAGTAAAATTCATATTACATTTTCTCACAATGAAATGCAGAAAACTAGAATCTAGCAGTAAATAAATTCAACCTGTGTAGAAAGTTATCTCACAAATGGCCATGACACGATTAATCACGTGTCGAACAAATTTTCTGAGTATTACACATTCGAGTTATTTGCAAGTCTTGGGTTGTTAAAAAAATAAAAGCGAGGAAGCGATTTCGAAGTGAGAGAAAGTATTACACAGACCAAGCAATTTTCATTGCGATCGTAGAACGCCTAATCAGCTTAAGGAGATCACGTTGTTGGAACTTAGCAATTTCCATAGCAGTCTGAGTTCAAAACAAGTATTAGTCGAGTAGATTTTTCAATTGAGGCTTGGGAAAATATTAAAATGCAGAAGCTTGCTCGTTTATTCCGGGTAGAATTTATCACTGTCCCTGCAATTTCTTTTTAAAAGGCTCTATAATGCAGGAAGAAATGTTATTGTCACGTAAAAATCTGAGACAAGAATTCTATTCTTTATAGATATTTTATATTCTTTTATTTCACCACATCATGCCATACCATTTTGCACTTTTACAGAGATTTTGTCATCAAATGTCACAGCAGGAATCCAAGTGCTTCCATGATAGACAGGTAAAATGATATTCTAAGCTTTTAGTTAAATTAATTAATTAGATTGACATTAAAAAATAGACACTGTTTCTGATTTAGATTCAGATTAAATTATCCTATTTTTATTTTTAGGCCCGAAAAGGAAAGGCCTCAAACACCTCCTCTCAGTCCAGATTCAAAGGAGTGTGGAATCCTAACTTGCAGGCCGGCCTTCATTCAGAGATTTGCAGGCATTAAGGTTTGTAATCGATTTTTCTCCAGTCACGTTTTTCTGCAATCAAAATAGTTTCTGTCAAGTAATCCATCAAGTGACGCAATTATAACATCTGGCAAATAGCAAGCGTTGGGATTGATTGCTCAGGAATGCATTTGAGTGTTGCTTTCAAGATCTCTTGAAACTTCAATCAAGTCAATTTCATCTTAAACATTTGCTTTTATAGAATGTTAAATTCTATTTCTATTACATAGAATCCAAAACGAAATCAAAAAAGTCTTTCAGAATCTTTAATCTGAAATATCGAGAAGTTCGAAATCTGGAAATTATGATCTAAAATGTCCTAAATTGATAAAACGAAGAGAAATTAGTTCCCTGGAAACTACATGTCTCTATTTTTAAACATTGTTTTTAATAAAAATCTAGTTAATTCAGCCTCACGTTTGAGTAAGAGGCTTGTATAAAAAAACAGGATTATGATGAAACACGTGTAAAGCTAGGAAATATGCAATATGGTGCACTTCCTATAAATATTAAGTACTTTCCATCGCTTCGTTTGCAGAAGCACGTGCTTAAATAATCATCTATTATTAAATATCAAGAATATATGCTCATATTTACTCAATTTTAAACCCTTATAAACACTAAATTCCTTATTAAATTTGTAATCAAATAATTTTACATTGAAATTTGAATCTTTTTTTCCAGATGTTTGTGTTTCTCTTGTCGTTTCTTGTCACCTTGCAACAAGCTCTTAGCTCAGGGTACATTAATTCTGTGATCACGACGATCGAGAAGAGGTTTGAAATCCCGTCCAGCCTCTCTGGTCTCATCGCTAGCTCCTATGAAATAGGCAATGTTATCACTGTCATCTTCGTCAGTTATCTCGGTAGTAGAAGACATATTCCTGTTTGGATAGCAATCGGTAAGAATAATTTAATTCTCTACCTTTAAATTTTAGCTTTATAAATATAAGAATTATACTACAAAGGCAAATATAACATTTGCAAGGGTGATATCACTGTAAACTCTTTTCTAATTTTCTAATTTCATTTTCAGGTGCGGTAATAACAGGTTTAGGCTCAATGATTTTTATGGTCCCACATTTTACAGCCGAACCAAATCTTACAACTACTTCCAATACCTCGAACTCAGATAATATTTGTCGTGGAGTTTCATTGCGTGAACAAGATATGGGATTAGGTATATACTTCAAACTCCAAGAAATAATTAGTAAAGTGATGAAGCAACCCTATTTTGTACTCATATTTATAAGGCAGTATTTACAAGGTAGCTTTTCTCTCTCAGGTCGCCTTTCCACTGGTCTATCGTCACCACCATTAGCGCCTCATAATAATTTAAGAGGTGATAATTGCATTCAAGGATCTCCCTCGACAGTCGGTCCTGTCTTGCTCTTTATACTTGCTCAACTTTTATTAGGATGTGGAGGATCGCCTCTTTTTACTCTTGGCACAACGTACATAGATGACCATGTCACGCAGGATAGTGCCTCCTTGTATATAGGTAAACTATTTAAAAGAATTGAAAAAGTCAAGAGAAACAGAAATAGAGGGACTCTAATATTTAATTATTTTCAGGCTGTGTCTACAGTATGGCAGCTTTTGGACCAGTTCTAGGCTTCCTTCTCGGAGCCTTCCTTCTTTCTTATCATATGGATTCCTTCGCTGGAACTCTTATTAGCATCGGTAAAATATTTCTTTTATTCTCTAATTCATTTACTCTTCAAAATAAATTTTTCTAATTTTATAATTTCAGATCCAGGAGATCATCGATGGGTGGGAATGTGGTGGGGAGGATTTTTACTCTGCGGTTTGCTCCTCGTACTGACTGCGATTCCATTCTTCAGTTTCCCAAAAACCCTCCAACGCGAGAAGGAGAAGATCAGAATTTTAGAAAAAAGCAAACCAGCTCCGGTGAAGGAAAAAGAACCGACAAAGGAAGTAAAGAAAGCAATAGAATCCGATGATACCGGTTACGGAAAAGACATCAAAGGTGATTGATTATACTTCTACATTTTTTTTTTTTTTTTTTAAATGTTGATTCACTCAATAACTATTATAATTTTCTAGACATTCCACGGAGTATGTGGAGGCTTCTTTGCAATCCAGTTTACATCGTGACTTGCTTGGGTGCTTGTATGGAACTTGTAATTGTCTCAGGATTTGTCGTTTTCTTGCCCAAGTACTTGGAAACGCAATTTAGTTTGGGGAAGAGCCAAGCAAGCGTCTTTACAGGTTCAATCGCGATACCAGGAGCCTGCATCGGCATTTTTATTGGTGGTTGTTTATTAAAACGTCTCGAGCTTAGGCCAAAGGGTGCCGTGCAATTCGTACTAGTCTCCAACATAGTTTGCTTAACTTGCTATGGTTTATTATTTTTCCTCGGATGCGACAATGTCAAAATGGCTGGGACCACTATTCCGTACTTCAATAGCAGCACGAAAGGTCTTGAACCTTTTCAGGTTAATCTTACTGCCGCCTGCAATTTTGGTTGCGAATGCCGCATGACGGATGTTGAACCCGTTTGCGGAAATAATGGTCTAACATACTTCAGTCCCTGTCATGCTGGGTGTACTGCCTTTAGTTCAAAATCAAACTTCACCAACTGCGCATGTAAGACTCGTTTAAAATAGAAGATTAATTATCAAAATTCTAGCGAATTCTTTTCGAGTTGTTCACTTAACGCTTTTTTTCTACAGGCATACACGGCAACTTATCAATTCTCCCACCAGCTGCACCAGAATTCGCAGAAGTGACAGTTGTGCCTGTGGCCACAGCCGGTCCTTGCACCTCGCCATGCAGAACCATATTTCCGTTTCTTATTCTTCTCTTTTTCATGACATTCGTCGTCGCTGTTACACAAATGCCTTTATTAATGATAGTTTTACGGTAAGAAATTTTTTTAAAAATTTGATCACAATACTTGAATTCTTCTTAAATTATTATTTTGAAATATTTTACATTCCAATTTTTGTATTTACAGTTCTGTATCTGAGGAAGAGAGATCTTTTGCTCTAGGTATGCAGTTCGTAATCTTCAGGCTTTTCGGTTATATCCCAGCGCCGATTCTTTTCGGAAATTTAATAGATTCGACGTGTTTACTCTGGAAAAGTACATGCGGTGAAAAAGGCGGAAGATGTCTTCTTTATGATATCGAACAGTTTAGATACAAGTACGTCGGCCTTTGTGCTGGAATAAAAATTTTAGCTCTTGCACTCTTTCTGCTGGATTGGTGGCTCGTCAGAAGAAGAAAGCACATGGAGGATTTGCCACCATCCCTAACAGTCAACGAATTGGTTGGCTCTATAATTAGTCTCGACAAATGTAAGTTAAGATTAAAAAATTGTATCTAATAATGGGTATTCTTATAATTTTATATGACATTTAAGAGAATTATTTTCTATTCTTTCAGTGTTTGAAGAGAAGCCACATAATCCGGAAGTAAGTGATGGGGACGCAAGCTCGCCTAGTACTGATATTCCTACTCAGTCGTCCATTTCGTCTCCAACTGAACCTACTAAGTCAACGAATCTGGAGGAAACTGAATCCTCAAGTCGCTCAAAGAATGATTTAGAAATCTCCGATACGAGGCAGGCACTTCTCGCTCCTGAAGATCTCTTCACTGAAACTAAACCCTCCTCAGATAAGAATGAAAATCAAGATCTGACCGTTTAATGATTACTTTACTCTAGCTTCTGTTTTAAATATATATCAAACTAACCAAGCTTGTGGCAATTTAGTTCCATCCGAAAATAATTTGCTACAAGCTTTATTTAAACCCAAAATGTATGACAGCACTTTCAGACAGGTGAAATTTTTCTACTCGAAGTTCCATCTTTCTAATCGTCAACATTCTTTTCTTTTCTGAGGCAAATTTACTTCTTTTTTTTTAAATAAAAGAAAATGAACTCGAGCATGAAATTGTAAATATAAAAATGCCTGCCTTATGAAATATAAGACTAGATTAATTAACAACTAATGGACTAACAATAGTATCGAAACTATTGATCAACACAAATAGTAGAACATAAGTCACGATTAATTAATTTTGTAAAGAGTAACCCATTTCCTCAAAAGATTAGTCAATTTAGAGTAGAATCGGGGAGAAATGTAGTGAACTGAATAACGATTAACTAGGTATAAATAACATATGAAGCATATTTTTGCGTTGAGTAAAGGTAGATAAAGAGATTTTTTCCGCAAAATGATTTCTTTTCACCTTAAAAAATCGATGAGCTTTCTATATCTTCGTAAATATCGCTATTCATTCTGAAAAAAAAATGCTTCCATGCAACGAAAGTCTGTATTTTCATTCGTCTGAAATATCAGTTTGGCTACGAAAGTTAATTAACAGGAAGAAAATCTACTAGTTTTGTACCCCTAAGCTTCTTTTATTCAATCTTTATAGTCTTAAAAACTTGAAACCGAAATTTAAATTATCTAGACTAAGTACGGCCTCTAAATACATATCTCAAAACTGTTTTAAAACTATTTCGAAACTTTTTTAAAACTTGTAAAATATTCAAAATTACTTTAGTACTTTCGATTTCCATATTTGTACTTTCGCTTTAGCTTGCGGATCTTACGCTGTCAATTGACGTTTTTTTTATGTAATATACTTTGCACTCGAAGTGCGTACCTCGCATGCGTACGCACATTGTGATAAATACGCTTGAAACGCGAAAATTTGAATCAGTCCGTTAAAAAATCGCGGTAGGAAGTAATAAACGTGCTGTGAATAAATGGCTAGCACGGCAAATCAAATTCAATTGGAGGAAGATCTCTCTGAGCTCTAAATTTTCGATGGTTTTCTTATTTTTTGAAGATTAATCGTATCGAATTTTATTTTCTGATTCAATTCTATTGCTAGTCATTTAGAAACAATATTCAAAAGAAAATCTAGTTACGTTGTAAATAATTTTTGTTTCTAACGTTCAAATTGAAAAATTTCCAATTTGAATGTTAGAAACACAAAGCTTTAAAAATTATTTTTTTTGGGGATTTCAAAGTCGCATCTTGAGAAACTTTAACAATTTATTTTAAATCGTTTTTTTTTAAAATGAAACGTAATATTTGATGAGTTCCTGATTAAATTTGCTGATTTTTGTGTTTTAAATTTGAAATTGAATCATAGCTCTTGTTTAAAGAACTTATTGAGATCTCGATTCCAAACTAGTGTCGAGAAACGTCAATGTTAATAAAATGACACTGAAATTGTAAATAAATAGTTGTAAGACCTTTCGATATGATAGCGCAATATTTTTATCATAGTTTTTACCAGGAATCATTGTTTTTTATTCATATTTTTTTCTTAGGATCTAGTTTATTTAATTAAAATGTATATATCATATAAAAGGGAGAACTTCTAAACAGCTAAAACTCCAAGTCAAGTACTAAAACCAGAAAGCAATAAAATTTCAATGGAGTTATTTCGATTACGTGAATAAATATTTTTTACGAGCTTTACCGATAGTGAATACCTTTCGAATTCATTGAAAGCAATGCCGGTTCTCCTTTTCGAATTATTTTGTTATTACTCTTTTATCCTTGACGTTACTTAACTACTCATGTAGAAATTGTAACCAGATTTTTAGTTTTAATTGTATCAAGTATATATTATGTAACTTTTTATTGTAGGAAATTTATTATTGTTAGATACAAGTTACTTTTATTCGTGAATATTATCTTGATCGCGATAAAATTCCTTTTAAGGAAAAGATGGAAAAGGATTTAGCGAAAAATTGTGAAAAGTATTAAATATAGGAATAGTTGTGTAATGAAGAAAATGTTATGTACATACTATTGATAATTATCGAGAAACTGTAAATCGCTTATAGATGTAACCTATTTTTTATAGGGACCATATTGTAAGAGAAACAAAATATTGCAATTACATTATTGTCGATATTGTGAAGAAACTATTCTTCATAGAAAGATGCGAAAGTAGTATCTAAGCGAATTGTCAATATTTTTGAAATTATAATTTTTTTGTTAAGTTAACATTTTTAACAGAATAATCCATTTCTTTAAAATAATTTTAATCTTAAGTCTCATTATCGAAAATTCGGTTACCAAGGAAAAAGTTTACGATAAGAAAAAAAAAGATTAGAACGTATTAAGAGGTAAACATCGTTTAAATTTTGAAACGAAAATTCGCAGAGATAGTAGTTGCGCATAAGAAAATCAAGCTCACAAAAATATAATTCCATTGTAACGTTACACTTGTGTAAAAACAAATTTCAGTATGCCTTAAAGTTAGGAAAGAAAGAAATAATGAAAGAGACAAGATTCAATTACAAGAGTGTTAGGTGTATATACATAAGACATTTGGCAATTAAAAAGAATGTACGTAAGGAAATTATATTTTAAGAGGTAAAATATTATGTATATTAAAAGTTAATCCGTTTTCATGTTTACACGCCAAAAATCTTGTGCGATTGCAATCAGTGCTGTGTTTTCGATGCAGGGTTTAATTTCATATCATACGATTGTGACGTTCTCTTTTCAATTACATATTTAAAGATTAAAACGCAAGACTTGTAAATCTTTGTCAAGAAACTAGTAACGTTTTACTATTATACTATTAAAAATTTTTACTATGGTTTATTGCACATCAAGCAATTAGAAAAGTTCTCTTATGTTTACATGCAGTAATATAAATTTTGAAACAAATCTTGTTTACTTGGTTTCAAAGTTTCGAGAGCTAAGCACGAACAAAAATGTATTTACAATAAATAAACCTTTAATAACTGTTGATGAGAGTTTGTTTTTGTTCCTTTTAATTAAATTGGACGTGTTAATTTCAAATAATTTTAATTTTGCGGTATAGACTTTCTTTTTTAAGCATTTTTCTTTCACCAAATTATACTCTTAAATCATTATTTAAATACAAAATTTAAAATTTCGTGCGCTTTTTACGCGAACCAATCAGGCTTTACCATGCACAAGTTCCATCGTTCGTTTGCCGCCATGTTTGCCAATACCGTCTGCGCATGTCAGCGACTCAGGTTGCCAGCAGCCAGTAATCTGCCAGTTGCTCTTGCTCAATGCTCACACTCTCACAGTTGCTCTCAAGCTGTTGTATTGAGGGGTTGTGCGCGAGTTTTTGTCTGTTTAGTGAGCTGTGATTCTCGTCTTTTAATACCGAACGCCCCACCGTTCCTGCTATATTCAATGTGTATGGCGATTACAGTAAGTTATTTCTTATGTGAAGACACTTACGCAACAGTCAAAATATCTTCTAATTTAAAAAAAAGTTTCAAGCAACTTAGGAAAAGTGTTCGTGTTCGGGGATACATTATATAGCCAATACTATAACTTTATAGGGGTCGATGAGGCCGACGAACTCACTTCGACCAATATAGGTGTACTCATCTTCCCTTTTCGTTTGTTCGTGAAAATATTGTCCCTTTACCCCAAACTCCATTCGGTCCGCGATGTCTGAGTTTCACCGCTCCACTTTTAACATCCGGTGACTCTTGTCTCTTGATACTGACTCCCTCAGACTTTCACGCCCATCCCGTGAACTTTTGATGGGGATAACTTTGTCTTTTCTTTGATTGCTCTTTAATTCTTATTCTTCAGTTTTTTCTACTTCAATTTTTTTCCTTCCGATTTCTTTTTCTTTCTCGTTAAGAGGCGCCATCAATGACATGACTTGCTCTAGCAAGTGCAATGCATCCTTCTTTGCATTAAACATACACGTCATGTGCGCAACGTTTGGATAAAAGTCTGTCGTGGCAAGGATTTTTTTTCCCTTGTTCTCTTTATGCCTGACCATAAAATGTGAAAAGTCGAACAAAAGACAGTCAGCCTCTACGGGTGCTCCGAAAAAAAAGCTAGACAAAGATGATTTTCCAAATTTATTCTAAGTTTAAAATGACATACCTAATAAACATTCTTTTAAAGATAGATCTTTCATTGGATGAGCTGAAAGTCTTTATTGCAGATCATACAGTGCAAGTGAATGGGTATAATAATTGCAAAATTTTTAGGTTATGTTGCCATGTTTTATACCAAATTTTCAGTATTTTGAAAATTAAACAATTGACCAATTTTATTATAAAATTCATAAATCTTTAAATAAATTGCCTTGCTAAATTATTAATTTGAAATTTCCTATTATTTAAGAATGCCGATTGACGAAAGCCTCAGATCGATTCAAATTTTTTAATTCGTTTCGTGTTCCTGGGTACTAATCAAGATATTCTTTCGCTCTATAGCAGTGCATCTTTGGAAATGCAAGTACACCTACAGAATGAATAAATACTTAATTCTAATATTTGTGTTGACTAAAACGTAGATTGAAATTATAAATTTCCAATTATCAAAAAATTTTGAATTCACTGTTCATTCAACGGCTCCAAATTTTTAAGCTCTATAGAATAATAAAAATTAGAATTGGAGAAATGAATAATACAACTTAGAATTCCTATAAATTTTGAAGAGTTGCTTCTGGCCTGCTTTTCCCTGCCCCACGAAACTGGTTGGCCTATTTTCACTTCGGAGCGTGAAAAGGTGGCATGCCTCGTTTCACCCCCAAGCAAGGCGGACAATCTTGAGTCTCGATGAAAGGAGCCTGAGCTTTCGATGTTATTCATCCGAGGGCTTTAAAATAGCTCAAAATTCTACTACCCGGACCCAATTTTTGAGAATCCGAAATTCCAAGTCCATTCAGCCGGAAAGGTTGAGCTTCGCTCAAATCATAATCTGATTAGGACTAAAAGAACTTATTCTTTTTTTAAATCATCTCATAATTCTTCAATCTGGATTATTTCTTGTATTCTTTAACTACGTATTTAAATATTCTTGGAACCAAAATAAAAACTTTAATTCTTTACAGGTATGCTGCAGATTTTCCTTTCAGTCTGAATTTAACCTTGAACAAATTTAAGTTAAAGGAATAAATTTTCAAGGAAAATCGTTTGAAATACCATGAAATGTAATCAATTAAAAGTTATCGTGAGAAATGAAGAACAAAACTTCATGGAGGATGGAACTTTCTACGCTTATTTCGTGACTCTATCGATCTTCTTATAGAAATGGACTGAGCGTGTGCGTTCATCCACTTCCAAAAAGGAAATTCCTTCGAAATTTTTTCTGCCTTACTCGAAAGTTTTTTCGGTTGTTTATAAGGATTTCTACGGGCTTAGAGTTGAAAAACTTAGGGAATTCCAGAGTCTGATTCTAGTTCAAAATAAAAGGAAATAGAGACGAATTTGGACTTTTGGACTTGAGAGATGAGAATTTTCTCGGCTGAATTCAACTGGGTTTGGCAAGCTCGTCCAACATTGCCGATTCTAGCCTCAAGGTTATTTTGTTATGTCTATATCGAATGCGTTCAATGCCCTCTGCCGAAGGCGCTTTGAGCTGCTTTAAACGGCGTTAGTTTTCCCGTTGGAGTTAATCCTGTCTTCATATGTAGTAGGACATAATTAAGTTGGAGGAAGAATTAAATTTCCATTAAGTAGAATAAGTTAAGTAGACTAGATTCAAATGAAGGACTTCAATTCGATTGAAAGAACTCCTAATTCAACTGAATTTTTAAAATATTGAATATTATTGTAAGTTATAGCAAATGTGAATTGTATTTTTACTAAAAGAAAAATCTTTAGCATATAATTTTTATTCTGCTGCTGTTGTTTCTCAATCTATTTATGAAAACTTATTTAAAATAATATTTAAGTAAATATGTCTAAGATAAACGTATTTTTTAGCTTTTGACGTCAATCTTACTTTTGTGCATTTATTCAGCATAATGAAATAGAAGTTCTTGCTTTATATTTAAGTAGATACACAATTGGATTACGTCAATCCGTCCGAGGAAAAAATTTGAATTATTATTCCTTGCATCTTTTGTGCAGTTTTGGCTTTTATATTTTTCGAAATTTTCTTATGCTCTTTTTCTTTGTATAATTTGGGTATAAAAATCTGCTACTTTATCATATTTTTGAGGGATTTTTCTTGTTTCAAGTGGTATTCCAGGATATAGTTCAAATTTTAGGAAGTGCACTATTTGTTTGTTCTAGTTCTAGTTTCCTTCTTCGTTGAAGCTATTCGAATATTGTTCACCTACAAAAGGGAAGTAGGTCAAAATTTATTGCTCCATTTATCGAGGATATGCGAAAGAAAATTTTTTATGAAATACGATTTAAAATTGAAACAGGATACGAAATAGGAAGCGCTTCTCTATCGATTGAGTCTATTTTTGTCACTTTGTTGTTTCGCTATCGTAGGCATTGAATGTTTATCTCCCTTTGACTGAAATTAATCTTTATATTGACTTTCAATAGCCGTTACTACAGACTTTGAAAAATTGAAAAAGATATGCAATTTTTGCAAATTCTTTGGAAAATCTAGGTAGGAAATGGAATTGTTTATATTTCTTTTTGGAAGATTAAAAAACCACTTTTGAAGGATATCAATTTCGAAATTGAAATAGTTTGCAGAAATTTTTCACAATTGGAGGAAATTTTTAGTAAAATAAATATTAAAACATTTTTTTAAAAGTTTAAACAAGATACGGTGATTTTTTCCTGTAAAGAACGATAAACGTTTGTCGCTCACTTGGCATTGACAGTCAGTTATCACTCGGAGGTTAAATACTTCATGGATTTTAAGGTCATTCTGAAATATTCTTCATTTTATTGCGCTAATCTTCCTTCTTGATAATTATGGCTTCATTTTTTTCTTTAAAGAAGCTTCTGTACAGTAGTCTGATTATTTTAAAAAAGAGAAAAAATATTTCACACAAGAAAAAAAAATTCAAGATATTTTTTTCGATTGAAAATGGTTTGAATTGTTTAATTTTCTCTTAAAGATTATCAAAATTCTGTCTTATTAACTTTTCTGGAGAATAAATGCCAAATTAAAATTAATTCTCGCTTTTACGAATGATATTTCTGTTTTGTATTATTATGTAAATACAAGGATATGTCATCATGTGATTAATTACCGGCATAGCTTGCATCTGTGAATAATTTAGCTTTCGTAATGAAGTGATCGCTATACGATACATCTAAACTTCCAACCATTATTGCGTAGCAATATTTAGGAGAATTGCATCTAAAAACATTTCACTTAATATACATATGTTATTAATAAATTGGTAAACTCTAATATGTAGCAATTTTTGTAATCTAATCGTCGTGCATGAAGAATTTGATCGATAAGTTCCTACCTAAAAATAGTCTATTAACTGTCAAACGATTCCCTTTACTGTGAAAAGATTTTCTATTTAAAATTTTTTTTTAGTGTACGTTATCTAAAAAATGAAACTCTTTAAAACTGAAAAAAAAAGAATATCATTTTAGAGTTTGAAATTAATATATTTGTTATTTAACGCGCAAGCTTCCGTCGGCGCTCTTATACATTAAATGTTGAAGACTTGATTGAAGCTCTGATATCGTTTAATCAAAGGCAATTCAATCGATTCCATATTATTAATGCTCAGCGATCCACTCTCAAACCTCGCTTCACTGGATTCAGCTAAATACCGTTTCCTGTTATGTAAATCGCTGTCAATTGCATAACAGGAGAAAATCTGATAGGTATTAAATCTTTTCATTGATCTAGTTTCATTTGGTTTTGGCTTACTTTTATTTTGATTACGTATTGTCTTAGATTAAATAGAATTGTAGAAATTGAATCTTTTGGGATATAATTTATTCATCGATTATAAAATTTGTTTGCAGTTATTTTCAAGACTTCCTTCAAAATTAGTTTCTCCATATTATGGAAACACAGTTTAAAGCCTTGAAATTCTGCTCAAGCGTCACGAATTTTTACTCTGCAAGACTTATCATAATTTTACACTGGGTCTTATCTGAAGTTTACTATTTCATGTCCTTCCCCACTTGCAAAGAGTGTCATTCATTTCCAGGTGTTGCGAAAAGTCATATTTCTTATTCTCTTGCACCTATCTGACTTGGCATATTTGATAGAATTTATATGACACGTGTGTATATAATTTAGTCGCCTGGGACGTTATCTGAAGCAAAATGACGATATCTCAACTTAATTCTTCCTTGACTTTTTCCTGACGAGTGCAGGCCAAAGTCACACGTGTGTTGCGTGACTTTAATTACGCTTGCACTTGACGTTCATTCCGCTGGGAGACATCAGGGCTAAATCGATACAAATATACTTTGATTTATCACTTCCAGTGGACATGTGGTCTTGTATAGTCCTGGGAGTGAGCTTCGCAGATCAATTTGCTAGGACAAAGCTCATTGCTCACGTATATCCGGATGCAATATAGGTAATGTTACACCAGGAATGGCATAAACTCTTTACTGTAGCGCTTACGTGTTGCAGGATACTTTGTAAACTGCTGAGTTGTCCTTGATGGGTATTATGTACTAGCAACCAGTCTAGTCGTGATAGTAACCCTAGAACACACGTGGACAGACTGAAAAATCTAAGACCTTAGAATGATGATCCTCAAGACGCTCGCTTACACCCCACAAGAGTTCAATTCTGAAAGATGAGACTTTAACAGATATCTCTTCTTTTCTTTCTTTCCTTGTCTCCTAATTACGAAAAATTAAAGCCAGAAGAAGAGGTGCATGAATATGAATATTTCCCAAAATAACAATTTACCCTAATTTCTATTTTTCCGAAATAGAAATGACCTAGTTTTAGTGAAAAATATTTATAATTACAAACGTAAAGTTGGCGACATTAAATTTGCTCTGATTTGCTCTTATTCAGAAAAGTAAAATATAGGGGATATTCATACGCCTACAGAAGAACTTTGAATTGATGGGAAAAGAACTTCGTACTGGACACCTGCCGGGTCATTCCCCCGCTAACGTCGAGTCAGATGTTGTGCTCTAAAGTATATCGATTTCGCGACTTTTAAAAATAATTTAATGAACATTATTTTGAAGCTTTTGATATGAATGGCGTTGATTGTAGAACAATATTCTTGATTGGGCCTCTTTTTTTACTTAAAAGGGTATTATCTTCTTTCCGAATCTACAGGTTCGTTGCACTTCTATTCTCAGACAACGTAACCGGAGCTATGCACTGTAAGACAATCCTGACAGGGAACTCCAGAAAGTGACGACCACCAACTTAGTTATGCAATCAATTTATCAAACATTATGTCCTACTCAAAACAATACTTGATAAATTTATCTCGAAATATACATTTCATAAACCACCGTGATGTTGGCACACGCGTTCAATTGTTCAGACAAGTCGAAACTGATTATCCTCAGCCATTTCATAAGCAGAGAAGAACAATTGAAATTTTATTCAATGAGATGAGCTGATGAGATTCATTTTAGTTGCATTTAAAAAACAACGACCAGTGTTTACTCTCTTAAGAGATCTCTGGTTGTTTACAGATACCTTTGATTCGCATATTTTTATACAGGCAACTCAATCCTTTTAATATCTTTTCATTCTCTCTCGAGCCAGTCTAATCGTCGGCTTTCATTTTATTAGTCACTTCTTATCTCTGGTTTTTTTTTATTTGGGAATAAATAGTTGTGAAGATGAAACAATCTTACAATAATTATATGTAGTCTGTAATTTGAAACTGGGAAGTCATAAGTTCATCTTTCGTAGACCTCTTTACATCGCATATCAATACAATCACGAGGAACTTTTGTTTTAGTCGAAAGCATGTACCATCGTGGTTGTGGAAAGAATTGCAGTTCTTTTCACAAGGCAGTATGGAATAAAGGTCTACCTCCTTATCCTTGTCTATTTCCAATGGGCCTTGACCTGCAAATGAAGCCTCGCGTAACCTACAATATAAGACTGATAAGAATCTATTATAGAAGCTTAAAAAATTAAACTGCTATACAATTGTTCAGTTTAGACGAAGATTGACTTTACTGATACATTTTCCTTGGGGTAGTTTCTTTCGCTTCATTCTTATTTCATAAATTAGATTTTCGAAATGAATAGCTTAATAACACAATAAGCATAATATTCAAGTTTCTAATTTTAGTAACTCCTCATTTTCTCCCAAGGTTTAAAATTGATTCTTGCTATTTTTAGTATTCGTACTTCCTGCCGAACAATGACCCTCAACTCAATGACCTCAACTCTTTTCAAGGCTACCATGTGATAGAGAAACCCTGCTTAACTCTGGATTTCTTTTTCACTCGAATATTTCATATTTATTTCTGAAATTCTGATGCTAACATTTTTTTAAGTTAATTAAGACCATAGCTCTATTTTTTTCTTTTGAAGAACAAGGCTTCTTGAATTAAATCCTCTCATTATGAGGTATTCAATCCTGGTGTCACAGCTTGAAGATAAACTTAAGAATCAAAGAAAGTTTGTCGACTAATGCACAAATCCTCGTGTACTTTTGTTTCACTGTATCAGAATCTTTGTGGACACGTGCGATAAGCTGAGGGGTCAGAGAGACTCCCGATCGTTGTGAATTCACCTTTAATTCAACGTCCGTGAATCGGCGTTCAGGTCGTCGACTGCAGCCTCTGAAAGCACGACCCCTCCAGTCTAGACAGCACTGACAAAAAGAGGAGCAACTAGGGTGGTCTCTACGTCCGTCTTACTCCTTTGTTTGTCCTTTTTTTTGAATGCCTTTCTTACATTTTGTTTAGCAAACCCTCGGGGAACACACGCGAAACCCTTACTTGACCTGCTATTAAATTTTACGGGGTTTTCGACCCTGATTCTCTTGAAAGTTCTCTGTTTCTTCTTTTCTTTTTGTAAAACAATTTCTGACAATGAGTTGCTTTCACCGGATTCTTATTTCATTTACTTGATTAAATTTGCCTATCTTGGTGGGTTGAGAAATGTTTAAAGTTTCGGATTGAATAATCGTGAAAATTATACAATATTAAAAAGTATATGTTTTCGTTATTTATCTTCTTTTTCCATTCGATGTACTTTTTTTAAATCTCCTATTTAATAATGTTTCTCGAATTGTTAAATTTAATATTTTTCCGTTGAAAGAAAAGATTATTCAAGTTTCGTTACTTTGTAATTCCAGTTGCAGAGAAAATTTATCTTGGATCGAGTTTTCATGGAAGGCTTTACTTTATTTTTTCTTTTGTGTGAAGTAAAACTAATATCGATTTTGTGTTGAATGAGTGTAATTAACGAGAGGAAGTGTGACCTAAAATTCTATAGATCACCAGGTCAGACTAAAATCGTTTAGCTTGCGAAAAAACCGTCTCAGGTGGCCTTAACATAAAATACAAATCTAACTTAGATTTTTATTAATCTTGGGTTTTTATTTGATTTCTTCCAGCTGGGAAATCAGTCGCCAGAATCATTTTTTGAATAATTCATTCGGTTGAAGTTCTGAACATTAAAATGAACGAATTTTTGTATTGATTGCATTTTAAACTAGAAACAGTGTTAGAATATTGATTCATTTATATTGAAAATAATTCTGTATCCAAGAAATTTGCGATTCATTTTTTTTATTTTTAACTGGAGCAATATTTCTAGATAAAATCGGATTGGGAAAAAATACTTTATTTATTTGAACGTTCATAACTTCTGGTACATAATTTTTCGAAAGTCAGACAGTAGATTTTCAGAAAATAATTTTGATAATTTGAAATTTTAAATCCATATAATCTGTTATCTATTTTTGGACACTGCTTTATGAATTCTAGACGAGTATGAATAGCGATCTAGCCTAATATAGAGGAATGAATATTGATGAATCGATGTGGAAAGATTCACTTCGAGTTGCATTTTAAACTCGTATAAGTGATGGCTTGCTTGACATAAAATTTACTCTGGCGAATTTAATGCACAGTTATTTCAATGTTCATCGATTATTCCACTTGCTCTGAGTTTTTCTTGTTAAATTTGAATGGATGAATTTTTCAAATAATATCCAGAAAATGTAATTACTCGTTTTTAATAATATCCACAAATTTTAATCATAGTATCTTTGTGCTTTTCATTTATTATTTGTATTTTTTCTTTGGATTTGCTCCTTGGCAGAATTATTACTCTCCTGTTAATTTTTTCATTTATCTTTTTGCAACGTTTCTAAAGTGCAAATTAAATTGCCTTGGTGATAATACTTCGTTCAAACTGCTACTTCCTGGACTGAAAATGTTAGCATGAATCTCAGGATTAATACAAATGCTTTTGCGAATTAGTTTCTGGGTTGAACTGAACAAGCAAGTAAGAAAAAATCCTGGCATTTTTTTTTTTTTTTTTTTTAATTGAGAGTTTCCAAACTTCTTTCAAAGAAATGGTCGAAGGACCTTGCTCGAAAATTGATAAATTCATCAATGAATAGCACTTTGCAGTCCTTTAACCTCAGGTTGAAGGAGACACCATGAAATGGGTTTCTTGGCTCATGCCCAGTAAAATAAAATTCTCGATCAGGAACTTGTTGAACTGGAAGAGAAAAATGGAAGGAAAGCGAATCTTTTTTTTTAGATTACTTTCAGAGATAAACTCAAATCTGTTTGTTCATTCCTCTTGAAAATAATTGAGAAAAATTAGAATCAATGCACTTTTATCCCAACAGGATTTTTAAGCTATAATCAATTCGGAGAGAGTGTGGACTACTTGAGGTTATAGTCCCTTCGGTTCGTTGAGGGAAAAATGATTCGCGACTGGTCAAACTGGTTCGATAGGAAGTCAGTGACTTCTACTGGGCGTCAGTGTCTGAGCAGACAGACCCTCAGCAATTTGGGTCAGAACAATTGCTGTAAAAAGCGAATTGTCAAGGTTGAGAAATCGAAAGTAGGCACTTGAACCAAATTGAAGCGAGTGCAAGGTATAAAGCAACC
This sequence comes from Synergus gifuensis, assembly GCA_904066015.1. Lineage (NCBI taxonomy): Eukaryota > Metazoa > Arthropoda > Insecta > Hymenoptera > Cynipidae > Synergus > Synergus gifuensis. The sequence continues at coordinate 3,878,345 of CAJFCO010000030.1, forward strand.
ACTTAATCAATCTAGAGTCTAGAAGAAGCTACCTATAATATCCTAAGTTTCAGCATTTTGCTAAAATTGTTAGATCTTCCCCTTCCAATTGAGTTCTTTTCTTTGTTTAGATAGCTTTAATTAAATTTATTCAACTTCATTAAATTCTTAATTGATTTTTACTGATAATTACTGATCGTTCTTTAGTCATTTCCTCTGAATCAGTAATACTTATTTTGATTTAATTCAGCGTCTCACTTGATTTTCACAATGATTACAAAGTGGTTATAGAAATTAGGAAGTGAGGCCTCATGTTTGCAAAGAGTTTAAATTTTAGTCCTCAATTTTCCTGCTTCTGCTATTCTAATATTTGTCTCTCAAATACTCGCTTGCTCATATCTTGAGCTTGCTACTACACCTCACCTGCTTTCGCAAATACACCATTATCGGTTGGGTCCTTTATTTCAGTCAGTCTCTTATCACCATTCGTGTCATAACCTACTGACCCAGATGGGAAATCGATTCTACGGAGGTCTGACTCTTACCGTGATGGCTTTCATTATCCCTGACGTTAGCATGCCAAAGCTATGCAGTATCTCACTGTCTAAAGTATACTCTACTCTACACTTAGTTACCTGACGCAAGAGCGATAAAAAAATGTTTATTGAGACATAAATAGAAAATCTACGAATGGAACTTCTGTTCTTACAAAGTTAAATCTAACTTGAAACTCGCATGCAAGTTTTTTTTTCATCCTGCAGGATGGTCGAAAAAATCTTTTTATTGCATGCGACTGGCTTTTACGCCAAGGAACTCTTTTTATTGGCACTTTTTCTTCAAATATCGGAATTGTATTTTCAAACCATTAATTCTGTTTAAACTTAGGGAGTCGAAAATGTTTAATGCACTTTCTTTTATGGTTATGTGATACTTACCATATGTGCAATTCGTTCTTTTTTTCAGAGATAATGAATATTTGTTGCTGAATTAGAAAATAGTAAAAAAAAAAAAAAATGAAAACGGACGTGTACCTACAAACTTTTTTTTTAAATGAAGAATATTCATTTCCATTTTACCGACCTTATTTAGTTCGTTTGGTTATATAAAATAGCCGTGATTATTATTTTGATTATGCTTTATTTTTTTTCTATACCAAATTATGTAATCTTTATTTTAAACGTAAAATATATCTTTACTAGGCTCATGTTCACTTTATAGATACAGCTTGTGCTTGTTACCCTCATTTTGTTCTAACCTTGATAAATTTCTGCATATCAAAGTAAATTAGAATTTAAAATAGAAATATGATTTGCTACCAGGAGGAATGCAATCTAAATTTGAAAACGTGGAATGAATATAATTGTGTATTATACCTTTCCTTATTAGGTTTGTACAAGACTGAAATTTGGCAAAGATTTTAGTCTCAATTTTAGTAAGATTTAATTTATATATAGGATTTAGAAGAAGTAGGTCACCCTTAAAGAACAAGTCGATTCAACGTTATTTTGCGGCGTAAAATGTCTGGGAAATTCCAATATTATTTGGGAAATTACGGTTTTCCTTTGAAATTCAATAAATATTTGAAGAAGTGAAGAGAAAAACTTGAAGAAGACTTGATTCGTAGAAGCAATATTGTTTCTTTCGTTTTTTCTTTAGGCTTATCGAAATTACTTTCTTCAGAATTCTGATCGAAAATTGGGAATTTAATATTTAACAACTCTATAAAACAGTCTACGAGTTTTTTTTTATCTTCTCAACAGTTCAAGCCTCTCGTTAAGAAAGCTTAATGAATATTGATTTGCAAATAAATCTCCAGAAATACTTAAAAATTGAGCGACTTTTTACACAATTGACACACTATAATTGTAATTAATATCAAGGACCATATTTTCACTTAAACATTACCAAAACCTTTTTAACTCCTTCCACTTATTCTTCACTTTGAGTTTCAACTGAATTTTCAGATTTGAAATCTCAAAAAATCGATATCTTCGAAATTTTCGGTGAAGTTACTTTCTGATTGGTCAATAATGTTGTTATCGGTAATTATGAGAGAAGAATTCAGTGCAAATATGGCCAAAAGCTCCCTTGCGGTTCGATGGCCCAAGCAGGATCATTCAACCCCTGGTTGTCTGGAAAATGCAGGGGAACGAGACTCCATCGTGGAAATCCATATCCAGTGCCGCTAGGCGACGAACAGTGTGGCTCAACCAGAGCTACCAACCCGCGACGAAGAGGTCAGCGTACCGACCGCCTGCCCCCGGAAAAGGGGCGCGTCGGCGCGTCGTGATCTCGCAGTGACGTCACGAGGAAAATTCGCGCGACCTCAACACCCACGATCAATGTTTCCAATGTTTTATCCTGTTCCCGTGACGTCACGGAACATCATAAAATCATATAATCGTGTGATCACACAGACACACCCCCATCTCATTTCCATGAACGCACCTTTCAAGATTCTTCCCTCTCTACTATGCTTGACGTGTGTATGACTTAGAAATTATTAAAAAAGTATGAATGTACATTGCACACATTCTTTGGCATGTGCAACAGGTCGAGCTATCTCTAAAGATTTTGAGTACGTAATTATTTTTCGGGTGAGTATAAATTTGGAAATGTGGGTGAATTTTATTATGGAAAATTTTATGGGATTTAGGAAATCGTTTTGAGGCCATTGATAAATTTACAGCATTACAGGTCGTCACCTACTTACTGTTTTTCACCTATTTTGAATTTGTTCATCTATTTTGGATATTTATCATATTTTTTCAATTGATACAGTTAAATCTTCTGAAAAATTATTGAGATTAGAATTTTATGATAATTCCCGGTCATTTATGGATTGAAAAAACTTTTCCGGATAGTCAGTTAAAATATTTATTTTGATTCCGTGAAGTCCCTAGTAAATATCCTTAAAACTATAAATTCTTTAAAAATAACATTTAAAATAATCTTGAATTCCTTTAAGATGGTCAAATCTTGTTGCTTTGCACTTTTCTCATAAAGTGCACCCGTATTTTTCAGTTTTCCTCCTAAGCTTGCACTCTGCATGGGAAAATATGGACAGTTTTTAGAGCTGACCTGACCTAATTCGATCTGAAAGTGCGTTCCCGCGACCATGCTGGAAATCTTGACACTGAATTATGATTCTCTGGCTTCAACAAGAAAAGACATAAATCCGTCAGGAAAATTTACCTCTCTTGTGGTTTTCATTTGCAAGACTTTATAAAACAGATCAAAAGAGCGAATTTGACAAGAAAAATCGAGTTATGCAATTGCTCGAAGTCTTAATCAAATTTGCATGGTATTGTTTTCTCATTTTCCTCTCTCTTATTCAATTTTAATTAGACCGTTTAGCTAATTGGATGTATTGTGTAACGTACTTCCTTTGATAAGCAATACATGTTCGAATATTTTTGAGTGAGAAATACAATAAAAAGAAACTGGGGGGGTAAAATTTTACACAAATCTAATACATTCTCTCTGATGAGAATTTAATAAAATTTTAAAATCAATTGAGTTAGAGAGGGTGCCCGTTTATTATATTGATTATATTGTGAATTATTTATTAGCAGATCAGGGTACTATTGTTCAAGGCTATAAATCAAATAAATCGACAATTATTCATACCTATAGCTATTCTTTATATTATGTACATAGAAAAATTGCATATTAATTAATACAATTTCAAAAATTACAGAGTAAAAAATTTTTGTTTACTTCAGTAAAAGCTTCATTAGAATTTTTTTTATAGACGTCCTTTGACGTCTGAAAGTTTTCATAATTTCAAAAGTAGAAAATGAAAATACATTATTATTGTCAGATTTGACGATTCTCATTCAGGAAAATCACTAATTGTAAAATGTGGGTGTGCGTTTCAATGTTCATTAGCGAAATACTGAGAGGTGACATTAGTTTTCCTGCTACGCCACGCCTTTGCGGAAAACTGGGTCATGAATCTAGAATGTACGAGAATGAAATAATTGAATTATGCTTATAATACCATAGAAATATTTGGCTAAATTAATTCAACTCTTAGCAAAAAAAAAGTACATGACTCAATTAAAGGGAGTTTTCTTTTATTTCTTTGGAATTTAATTATTTTTATTGAGTATAAAATGAAATGCAACGATGAAAATTGTTATATTTAATTGTATATATGTTCATTGTTCCTGACCTCTAGCTGAGTGGTTTTCCATCTGGAACTTACATAGAATTAGAGAATGTATAATTTTTTATAGGATGATTCAGTATACTTGCATTCGATCGATCATGTGTAATGCAAGGAAATTTATGCAATCTTGTGCAATTCTAAGTAATAATATGCAATTCTGAAAAGAGTCTTTCGTTTAATATAGATTATTTTTTTTTTTAGTTATACGTAATTACGTATTAATTTTCACGATATTTAATCAAAATTTTAAATATACTATACGGCTATAATACATGTATTTTTTATGTTTCAGGTGAGTTCCACTTTTTAACAAGTTCTCAACTCAGAATCTTAAATTTATAATGAATAATCCTGTAAGTAGAATAAATTACATATACCTCGGCATATAAAGAAGGGGTGCCAATAAGGCCGCTTTTTGCTCTCAATTGATTGGGCTAAAATTTACGTTTCTTTGAATATTTTGTGTATTTTGACTCGTTTTTCATTAAAATCGGGTTTTTAAATTTTGGCCATGAAAATTTCATTTGGAAGTACACTCTTTAAAACACCCTCTTCTAATTTTAGTTTGTTACGAGAAATGGTTTGGGAACGAGAAATGGTTATTTTTGATTAATGTTACGAGAATGAGTATTATTAATGTTATAAATGATTCGTAAAGTTGTGTTAAATAATTTGATTATTATAAGGATTATTATTATAAGGATTGAATCTTTTCTCGTATAATGACGACTTAAGCCCTCTCATAGGCTAACAAACTCGTCACGTGGTGGTCGAGGGAACGTTTTCGAGGGAGGTAGAAAACTACGCGAAGAATTAATAAAAACATAAGAAACATTTATTTCAGAAATATCTAACATCAATTAATAATGAGACTTATCGTTGTCCGTATGCGGAAAGACTCTATATAAATCAAAAACTCATTTGTTTATTTAAGACTCGATATAAACTAATTTTATTCCTCGCATGACGAATCAACGAAAGTTAAAGTGTAAAATATAATTTACATATCCTTCAATTTAAATAATCTATCTCTCATCCATTAATCTTTTAAAGTGAAAATCGGTAACACAGGTAAGAATGAAAATAAACAAGTAAATCGGTAAATCGCATAAATTGCATAGATCGAATAAATCGCATAAATCGTATGAATTGCATAAATCGAATAAATCGCATAAATCGCATGAATCGAATAGCTCGGAATCAAACGTAGTACATAAGTTTAAATAATTATTACGTCAATTATTCTCTCGCAGTCCTAACTGAGTTTGGCAAACAATCTTTATTTATTAATAATTTATACTCAGGAATTTACAAATATATTTTCCCTTTTTGCGAGAGATACGCAGAAAAACGCAAATTTAAAATTATTCTGATATACGCGAAATTATAAACAACGCTTGTTAACATAACCCTTCTTTGTTCGCGACCTAACCCCGTAATAATTAGCGCGGAATCAAATTCCCCTCACGAAGTCCGCCACCTTGTCTCCGCAGCTTGGAACTGCGTACACGGAGATTTGGTGTGGGAAGAACAAATAATAAATACAATAACAAGTAAATTATGGTGAGAATTTACTGGAAACCAGCAGCTTGGAACTGCGTACACTGGCTTCCAAAAACTACCCCTCCACCAAGGTAGGTTAATTTTCAAAAAGTAAAGAAGAAGAAAAAATAAATTTAAACTTGAGAGAACCCCAGCTTGGAGCAGCGTGCAGGGCCTCTTGACATACTTACCTTGATTCGTCGCTGGACGCTGAACTGACTCTGTCGTGGCTGTGGGCGATCGGTCGCCTTTTAGCTTGGCTGGCGAGCAAGTCGCTAGCGAGATTGCTTGTAATGCGTACCTAACGTCATTTCGGCTGAATTATATTTGGATCGATATTCGATCCTTCAGTCTCCCTGCCGTGTGTCGGTAATTGCGTGGGTTTGGATGCCTACGCCTAGGCGTTCACATTGCTCTGTAGTATGTCGGTAATTGTAAGATGGGTTGCCTATGTGCAGGCAAGTTATTGTAACGGCATGCCATACCGTTACAAGTTAATTTTCTAATTTTAGCTAAAGATAAAATATACTTTTGTTTGAGAAACGTATAGAACGTTTTATTTATAAAACAAAAAGGCAAGTTATTAAAAGATACAAATTGCATCTGAAGAGTGGATTTGTGCACGTGCGTTTTGTACATTATATGAAATGCATCCTCGTGACAGGACACGATATTTTTTCTTTCAAGGGGAAAGAAGCTTTTAATGAAAATTTTTTATTCCGTTTACTTCAACTTTCTTGCGACATGAAATGTCAAACACTTCCGCGAATAGTTTCCGTGATTTTGTTTCGTTGACATTCTCGATTACTAAAGATTGTATTTAAAAAAAATATACACCCGAAATCAAAGTCAAATGTCATCATAGAGCTATTGTCACGTTATCAAAAGGACAAAAATAAATTCAAGGCCTTCTCTCCAGTGAATCTTAAAAAAAACGTGCGCTATATTTTTATTCTTGATAAATCGTGAGAGGAATTGATCAATGAACGCTCAGCGAAAAATATGCGTTCAATAGAAGTACTTGTCACCTCTCGACCTCAACTCTTCTTATCTTTCACTCTTGTCTCGTACAACATTTTTATTAAAACTCTGGAAAATGCCCAACGATTTGCCAAGTTCAATATACTTTCGATTTCTCTCGCAATTAATCTTTTGTGTAAAGTTTTTATTTTAAAAAGATCTCTACGCTGAACATTAACTTTATAGAGGGTAAAGTTTTTTTAAATATGTATTTACTATCTTTTATATATTTATAATATATTATGAATTTGAAAATGCGAAAATCGATTGTGAGGGCATTAATAATAAGCTGATTTCTTGCTGCATTTGTCTATCATTTTATGGTTAGTGAGACGAAAGTAATAATGAACTTTATGAATTGTTATGAGTGGCAGCGATCGATCGAATGTGAGAAAATTCTTGTCTCCCCCTCCTCCTGTTCTTTTTTTCCGCTTATAAATATTGTTTTGCTTCCGGCTAAGTGTGCAATTCCACAAGTCCTTGCGTTTATTTTAAAATCAATCGATTTCCTCCTCCAGTGTTTACGAATTCATTGATTATTGGAAAAAATTCACACCCCTTTTTTTAAACATGTTGCATAATGCAGGAAAGTTTTCTCGTTTGGAATTCAATTTCAGGAAGCTTAACATTAAAGAAGATTAGTAATTAGTGAAAAGAAACTTGTTTGGAGCTTGAAAACACGTTTTCAGTTGAATAATTTTTAAATTGAGATGACCTTTTATTTAAATAAGTATATAATTAAATAAATTGATTAACGAGGTTGTTCTAAAGTCCCATTAAAGTTTTTAAAGGTTCACAGTCTTTATTTAATTGAAGAGAAGAGAAAAGTATTGCATTTTCTTACCTTACCTTCAACTATTAACTGCCATCTGATACTCCAGGAACCTTGACCTTCTGTTAGAGTTAGAGATAGTTACTTCGTGATCGTCAGTAATTGTAGGATAGCATAATTCACTGCCACGTGCCGAAGAATCCAACTGGAAATCCAACCTAAACATAAAAGGCAGTATCAGAGCTTGTTTCCATATTTGATATAGGATATGTTTTGAGAAATTGATCCACTGTTGGTTTTTATGTAAAATAAAACTGAGAGAAACGAGATAAAAACATTTATAGAAATATCTATTTTTGAGACAAGTTACTTAAATCCTGATTTGTGAAAAAGTTCAGATAGTTTAACTTGAGTGAATTTTTTCAAAATTGTAGTAAAAGTTTTTTGCAGAATATTTATGGATAAATTCCATTATCTTGATACTTAATTCGATTATATATGGCAGAGGGTTGACAAAATGATCTATACATTTTTTTCTCTCGTCTTATTCCGTCACATTTTCTGGAAAATAGTTTTAGGGTCAAAATTTATATGTTAAGGTTTGAACCACAAGGGAAAATTCTTAGCTGTATATGCTATATGCATTATATGCCTATATAAAACGAGATAAGAAATAGCAAAATAATATATTGAAATCGGGTTCGGTTTAAGTTTGGGCTTCAAAGTTCTATTTCTTCATTTTACTCAACAAATATTGTAAGTAACACATGGGTCATTAAGTCCCGGGACTAACCAGTAAAAATACAATTTTTTTCCAAAATTCGACTTTACTCATCAACATAGTCACCTTCCATAGCGATACAATCATTCCAACGTCTTTCTAAATTTTCAATGCCTTTCTTATAGAATGATTTGTCTTTGGCCTCAAAATAGGCTTCAGTTGCGGCTATAACTTCATCATTGGAGCCAAATCTCTTTCCCTGGAGCATCTTTTTGAGGTCTGCGAACAGCCAGAAGTCAGATGGAGCCAGATCTGGTGAATATGGGGGGTGTGGAAGCAATTCGAATCGTAATTCGTTTAATTTCACCATCGTTTTCATCGACTTGTGGATCGGTGCATTGTCTTGATGAAACAGCGGTTTTTTCTTCACCATGTGAGGCCTTTTCTGCTTTATTGCGTCATCCAAGCGATCTAATAACGCAATGTAGTAGTCGCTGTTGATCGTCTGGCTCTTCGGAAGATAGTCGATGAGAAAAATTCCGTTCATATCCCAAAATACAGACGCCATGACCTTTCCTGCTGATTGCTGTGTCTTCGGACGCTTTGGCCGGCTTTCGCCCTCTCCTCTCCACTCGGCTGACGCTCTTTTCGACTCTGGCGTATAGTGATGAATCCACGTTTCATCCATTGTTATGTACCGACGTAAAAAGTCCTTTTTATTATGCTTAAACAGCCTCAAACAGCACTCCGAATCATCGATTCGTTGTTGTTTTTGCTCCAAGGTGAGCAAACGCGGCACCCACTTGGAAAAAAGTTTTTTCATACACAAATTTTCATGTATGATTTTGAACACGGTACCTTTTGACATCTTTAGGATGTCAGCTATCTCTTGCAACTTGACTTTTCGATTCGAAATGACAATTTTAAAAACTTTTTGGATGTTTTCGGGCGTAGCCACCTCAATTGGACGACCTGGCCTCTCCGCGTCTTCGGTGGTTGTTCGATCGCGTTTAAAATCCGCATACCATCGGCAAATGGTCGTTTTCGACGGGGAATTTTCCTGGTAACACTTTTCAAGCCATTGCTGAGCTTGAACGGTAGTTTTTCCCATTAAAAAACAGTGTTTGATTAACACACGAAACTCGTTTTTGTCCATTGTTTAAAGAACCTTCAATATCTCGACAAGCACTGAACTGAATGTCATGAAATTTTCACAGATATCTTCTAAAGGTTGATACTACTGACAAAAATATCGACATGGCATTCGTGGTACAACTTGTGTGTTAGTCCCGTGACTTAATGACCCATGTGTTATCATTATAGATTTTTAGAGCAAAATAATGTTTAAGGTATCTTTACAGAAGGTTTAAGATACCTTTACAGAACGAAAATATCTAATTACTTTTTTGTTAAATAAAATGAAGAAATCAAATTTTGAAATTAGAATTTGAATCCAACACCCTTAAAATGAAAATCCGAATCTTTCCTTATTAAACTGTTAATTTTGAGTTCAATTTGTGAATTTAATTGACTTCGATTTTATTCATTCAATTTTTAATTTTTAACCCTTATTAAATGAAAGATGTTTTGAATTGTCTAATGCATGTAGCGTAACTTTTAATTATAAAACAATGCCTTATGGGCTACAATAGTTGATAAAAATATATGGCTTGACACACGGTAGGCTTCGGTACAAAGGTATTGTGAAATGTGTTTCAATACGCGGTCAAGAGATCTCGTCTTGAGGCAATCGTGTCCTGCAGACGACTGATCCCGTTGCTAGTTGACATGAGCGAAGTCGGCCTCATATATCGGGATCCTTTTGTCTTAGGACCATGGTCTGTTGATTGGCGCCTTTAGGAAATGTTTATGTAAACAGTGTTTATATAAACATTTTGGAAGGCGAAGGCGATATCATAAGCGATAAGAGGTCCGGTGGGTGGCCACAGAATATGTTCGTGGCACATGGCAACAAGAAGGGAATATTCCTCTTCATTTAATTGAATTATTATCAAGTCACGTTTCCGAGTAAATTTAACAACTGATGCACGTGGACGTGAATGAGTGAGAATGCTTTAAGGGCAAGTAGAGAACTAATGACGTCATGAATTACCGAGATTTTGCGTGTATCTTTTTCCAGCTTCTTATTTAAAAAAATATATATATCTCGCTGTTTTGATAAATTAGAGACATGAAAAATTAATGAAAAACCAAAGAACGGTGCACTGATATATTTTCTTTCATTTCTTAAAATTCAGCGAGATTATGAAAGTTTCGCGAATTCAAAGGTTACTAGAAAGTCTTTGGGTCCTGCAAAGTTTATATCTTGTTATCCTCTGATAATAATTATTATCTTTATTATTTAGTATTGTAGCGTAACTTTTAATTATAAAACAATGCCTTATGGGCTACAATGGTTGATAAAAATATATGGCTTGACACACGGTAAGCTTCGGTACAAAGGTATTATGAAATATGTTTCAATACGCGGTCAAGTGATCTCGTCTTGAGGCAATCGTGTCCTGCAGACGACTGATCCCGTTGCTAGTTGACATGAGCGAAGTCGGCCTCATATATCGGGATCCTTTTGTCTTAGGACCATGGTCTGTTGATTGGCGCCTTTAGGAAATGTTTATGTAAACAGTGTTTATATAAACATTTTGGAAGGCGAAGGCGATATCCTAAGCGATAAGAGGTCCGGTGGGTGGCCACAGAATATGTTCGTGGCACATGGCAACAAGAAGGGAATATTCCTCTTTAATCGTCCATCCTGACCATCGAGTCGCCCTCGACTCGTCCTGTATGCGAGATCCGCAAGTTGAATCTGTAATTGAGAGATATACTTTTATTAAGTAGTAGTCAGTTTGAGCCTCTTTTTTTTTGGAGGGGGGCTCCGAAGAGAGAAAGAAAAATTGAGTGTCGCCAGCCTCGCCAGGGACCACAATAACCGAGTTAGCGACTGAGTGTATTCTCGGTCTGAAAGGAACCTGACTTCGACTGCTCTAGGTCCAGCCTCCGCCAGCGAAGTTCCTCTCAACATAACAGTGACCAGTAGTTCTGTCTGTAACGCGCTGACTTGACTCTGGTCCAGCCTTCGCCAATGAAGTTCCTCTCAACATAGCTATGACCAGTAGCTATGTCAGGAACTCATTGACTCGACTCTGGTCCAGCCTTCGCCTGCAGAGATCCTCTCAACATGTCCATGACCAATGGGCATGCAAGAGCTAAACAGACTTGGCAAAAAAAAAACATGGTCCTGACCTTTGCCAACGAACCTCTGTCCACACGACCTTGACCAAAGGTCGTGCCAGAGCGCTCTAGACTCGGTCTACTTGTCATCTCGTGACCCTGGGAATTCTCTGCATGTATCTAGCTGATCTGGGTTGATACGATGTCAGGATGTGTCCAGTTCACCTAGGTTAAAAAGTTCTGTCCCGTGCTTACGCGCTCCTCAGAGTCCACACGTAACTTTTATTTTGTTCTGCAGGCCCTCTCAGTTCTGGCCTGTAAATAAGTAAAAGAAAATACAAATCATCAGGGACAATTTTACCTGTACTCATTCCAAAGCATCGAAAGTGATCCATTTGCGCATGCTGTCTACTGCCACAACAGTCCTTTGGCCTCGACCCTTCTTAAGTTCCCTCAGATTCTCGACTTCATAGCGATCGTTGGGTAGGACGGCTGTTACCTTGAAGGGACCCTTTGACTTGGCTGCCAGCTTCTTGCTCTGACCAGTAGCAGCTGGTCTAGATGCTACTAAAACAATGTCTCCTGTAGAGTATTGAGGTGGTTTGAGTCTCTTACTGTCAAACTGAGATTTTTGATGTGTCTGTTCTTCATCGGTGCGTCGCTTTGCCTCTTTGCGCATTTGTCTCAGATCGACCTGATCTAACGTCTCCTGTATTGCGCCAAGCAAAGCATTGTCTGCCGAACTCCTAGGCCTGTATCCGTACAAAAGCTGAGCTGGACTCTTCTGGGTGGTTCGGTTCATCGTGCAGTTGATAGCACTCTGCACTTTTTTCACGCAGTCGTCCCATCTGTCTTCGGGGACATCAGCACTAGTCGCTGCCAGCGAGTTAAGGATGGTGAGGTTCAGGCGTTCGACTTGCCCGTTTGCTCTAGGGGTGGCAACGGCGTTGAGAATATGTTTTATACCATACTCTGTGCAGAATTTGGCAAATCGATGTGAAGTGAAACAAGTACCCCTATCGCTAATGATTCTGGTCGGGACTCCAAAGATTCCAAATGCTTGTTGTAGAGTTGCGATGACCCATTTGGTCCTGGTGTCTTTCACAGGCTCGATGATGCAGAATTTAGTGAATCCGTCAATCAAAGCTAATATGTGGGTGTTTTTTCTCTTGCTTCTTACAAAGGGACCAACGTGATCCAGATGGATGGTATGAAAGGGGATTGCGACTTTCTCTACGGGGTGCATCAATCCTGGCTTACGCCCAGATGTGGATTTATAATACAAACAATTCAAGCAGGCTTTGACATACCTGAGAATGAACCTCCTCATACCTTTAAACCAATAATTTTGCTTGATTTTCTCAAGCGTCTTTTCGGCCGCAAAATGACCTTGATCATCGTGATACATCTTAACGATGTTAAAACGTGATGCACGAGGTACCACCCATTTGTTTCCTATTTCAGTTCTACGGAAGACTACTCCGCCCCTAAGATCGAAGTTATCGAAATACTGTTTCGTATCCGGTTGAACGTCTCCGGTCTCCAGGATTTTACGTATGACTTCAAGGTCTGGATCTTGCATTTGTACAACTTTGATCCACTCAGAATCCGTAACGTCAACAGCCATACATTCAACCGGATTACGACTTAGATAATCTACATGTGCTCCTTGAGCCCCAGGTCGATAAACAATGTCGAACACGAAATCCTGCATGTATTCCCACCACCTTCCTACCTTATGATTGATGTCTCGTTTTACAGCCGTTGCGCGAACAGCACAGCAGTCGGTAACTACAGTAAACTTTATTCCAATAAGATAAACACGAAATGCCTTAAGTGCTGCGACGATGGCAAGTGTTTCTAAGTCATATGAGTGATAATTTTTTTCAACAGGCGTTGTCTTTCGGCTGTAATACGAGACAACTTGTTTCTGTCCGTCCTTTTTCTGTAAAAGCATTGCTCCTAGTCCCACCGAACTTGCGTCCGTATGTAGTTCAGTTTCGAGTGTAGGGTCGTAAGATAGCTAGTATGGGTCTGTCCGTAAGTATTCGTTTCAGTTCTTTTACAGTTTTTGATTGCTCCGGGCCCCATTTCCATGGAGTCTCTGGACTTCGTCGAGACCTTTTTGGACTCTGTTTCCTCGAGTTGTGACGTGACCTCCTGGAGCTTCTTGCAAGCGAGTCCCGATCCCTTGATCGCTCCTTATCACGCTTTCCGTTGTGCTCCCTCGTTCCACGTTCACGAGATCTACCTCTTTTCATTTTTGAAAATGGTAGTGCACAGGTAGTACACTAGTAGCACTGATGATAGTTCACTAACAGTTCACTTCACTAACACTGTCTTGTTTTTCACTGTCCACGAAGTGAGCAGAAGTGTATCCCACTTCTGATTTGTAGCGTAACTTTTAATTATAAAACAATGCCTTATGGGCTACAATAGTTGATAAAAATATATGGCTTGACACACGGTAGGCTTCGGTACAAAGGTGTTGTGAAATATGTTTCAATACGCGGTCAAGTGATCTCGTCTTGAGGCAATCGTGTCCTGCAGACGACTGATCCCGTTGCTAGTTGACATGAGCGAAGTCGGCCTCATACAATTTTTTAAGGCTTGAATTTGAAAATTTGTACGACCTTTATAAACTGAAAACCTGTAGAAGCCAGAAGTTTTTCTCCAGAGCTTTTAGTGACCACCCCGAATTGATTCAAAATTTCTTAAAATTTTGTACAATTTTTAATAAAAAGTTTTCATCAGGGTTACACCATATTTCAAAAAAGCTGACTTGTTACCGGAAAAGAGTTTTATGACGTCATGTAAAACCGCGAGTTGGTGATTGGAGCGCAATGCTTAGGATCAACACCGGGTGTGGGAGGAAGTTGGGGTTGGGTTGTTGGTTGGTGGGTGTGTGGGAGGATGGGAGGGGTCGTCTCGACGCCGTGCTATTTTCATCTGGTCGCTACCGCTGGCCCAGTTTCGATGCGGCCATCACGTCGAGAACACGATTTGTTTCGACTTCCATTCCGCGCCTTCCTCCCCCTCGTGACTAACCGGGATTTTTTCCTCTATGAAAGAAAGTCATTCGACCTCTCGACTCGATCTGGATTCCCAGACTCGCCAGTCTCGCCACTCAAACGTCTCAACTTGTCGAGCAGTCTTCAACTATTTTAATTCTAATCCATCTTCTCTAATGGTGAAAAATACAGAAATGATTCGAGATTTTGAAGAAAATTGGGAATAAATTTAGTTCTATTGAAAACTTAACTCTGAACCTTATCACCGGGTCAACTACAAGTGAATTTTCTTGTGACAACGACCCTGTGCACTTCGAGATAGTTGTAAGATGTGACTTCTTAAAAAGTTTTCTTTTTCCTTGCTAACAAGTGTTTGTTTACTTTGTGTGGTGTGCATGTGTCATTTTTGTGTTCGTGGTATATTCACGATCTGGGAACGTGATTGACTCCTGAAAACGGTCCATAGTCACATGAGATTGAGGTATTTTGGCTTATAAGTTGGTTGATTATTCATCTTGAAAATATGCGAGTTCTATATACTTTTTTACATTATCATCAGAGAAGATTCAAGATTTGTGTAAAATTTAATCTCATCGTTTTTGTCAAATGTCCACGTTTTGAGAGTATCTGAGCCCGGTTTTTATGAATGTGTTTGTCTGTCTGCCTATGAATCTGTCCTATAAAAAATTTTTTATAGGACTAACAGTAAATCATCAAAATAATCGTTTCAATTGTTTTTTAACCTATTTATTTGTATCGCGGAGTGCTTGGTTCAATGAGGCGCTTACCATTTTTTTTTAATGCAAATATTTTGTTCGTGGTGTTCTTCAGTTTTAGTCAAAGTTTGGGATTCATTAACTTTAACGAAAAATATTTGTATGTAGGATTATATACAAAAAATTATGATAATGGGTCACGTGGTTCACTTTGTATATGGCCTTAAATTATTATCAGTAAAAAAAGACTTAAAGAGTTTACCAATATGTATTTTTTTTTTTTTCAAAAATATTTAAGCTTGTCAGAAATGCTAAATTCAGCTTCTAAGTTTGAGAAAAATAGACCTCTTTGTTTAAAAAATTTACATTTAACTCAACCAAATTTTTTTCTATTTTTTTATATTGGATATATTCCAAATCTTTTGAAAATTATTCTGCATTCAAAGATGTTTAATAAGTTCAAAACTTGGAAGGAAATAGGAAATTGTTTTCTAAAAATAAGTACTTAAATTCGACTTAGAAACTAGAAATGAAGAAAGTTTTGAATTTTGAATGGGTTTATAAAGTTAATTGCATCGTTAACTGAAAAGATTTGTTTAATATAATTTCACTGTTTTCATGAGCGATTTAAATTAGAATTACAACTTGTAAATCAACATATCACATCTTCAAATTTGATTATATGTGTGATAAGATATTATATAATAAGAAGATAATTAACGAAAGTTATTCAATAATGATATTTTTATTTGCACTATCAACAATGTTGACAAATCTAAGATATAAGTTTTATTCTTGTCAATAGATAATGACTTAATTTTAACAATAGGGAAGTAAAAATCAATTGTGATATTTAATCGAGAATTAATTTGAAAATTTGTAATTTTGCAAAGCACTTGTTGATTTTAATTTATTTTCACATGGTTGAGAACATGGTTGAGAATGACAACGTCCATACCATGCTGAAAGCACCGGTCCTCGTTAGATCACTGAAATTAATCAGTGTTGGCCAGGGTTAGTACTTGGATGGGTTACCGCTGAGGAAATACCGTGTGCTGTTGTGCTGTTGTCATATTTACGTTGTTTGATCATGATCGAATATGCAAAGCTCTAGAAGTTTAGAAGCAGACCATATACCATATCTAATAATATGTACAAATAATCTTGGGAACCTAAGTAACTGCATTTTTTACATTCAAAGATACAATTTCGGTTTAGGATAAAATAACTAATTTAATTTTGAGACTTAACAGTTACAATCGACTAAATAGAATAGAGAAGCACAAAGGCTCATATTCGTCATTTTGAAATGGTTTCTGGGAATGGCGAACCTACATGCCACCCTTTCATCCCCCTTTTTGATTCTGTCTGGCTTAAATTCGTGAACAAAAGCTTTGTGCATGACCTACGACTACCCCAATCGAAAAACTCGTTATACCTTCCAACTCACACGAGGTTACTCTAGGTTATGTATTTCAGGGTCCCATTCGTCCTTGATAGAAAAATAATCGTCTAGACAGGATTCTACTTTGGACTGGATAATAGGTCCTTATAACCATTTAAAAAAATCTATTAAACTGTCATGAATAGCTAAACTGGTTCCCCGACCTTGAATTATAATCATGTCTATCCTACTTTAAAAACGTGCGAAAGGAAGCAGAATCTCATTTTAATTTTTTCTCATTTGTTAAAAATAGATTTATCGTAAATACTAGAAACTGAGAAAAAGTAATTTGGATTCTGGACTGTTTCATCTTTTATCTCAATTTTTAAATTGAAAAATACTGCGTGTTAAATTTGTTCGTTTAGAATTTGTTTATTGAAAATGTTTGTCTTATGTGCAGTGCAAGAATAACTACTTATTTATGATTTCTGCGTCTTTTTATCACTTCATGATTATTATTGCGACTTTAATTTTACTCAAGGTTGGCAAATTGTCATTCATATAAGTTCAGTCAGAATTTCAGTTCGGTATATAAAAGTTGCCAAAGCTATACTCTCTCGCTTTTTTCTTTAATCTCTAAATATTCTTTTGATAAGTTAATTTAATTAAATATAATCCCTTTCGTTTTGAATTATTTTAGCCAAATTTGTCCAAAATTGAAATTAGCCTGAAACTTTCTTCTGCTGTGTATTCAGATTTATTAAAATGATAATATTTAGAAAAATATTTTCAGATTAGAACCTTACATTTATAAATTAAATTCCAACTGATCACCTTCATTTCAGCAAATATTTAAATAAGAGTTCCGAATATAATAGACGCAATAATCGCAATTATTCATATTCTTGACATTTTGCCCTAACGCAAACGTAAATAAGCAATAAATCCTTGTTATTACAACAGACGTGCCACAAATGCTTCTTCAGATCGTTTATGTTAATTATAATCCAGAGGGGAAATATGAAATTAACTGTATCTTCTCTCAATCGACTGCCATTAAATCTGTATAGGATTTGTATTGAAATTTCCTCAAACCACAAAAATATACTTCTTATGCATAAACGTTATCGGTGATTGTGTTCTTTAAGGTAGACAAAAAGAAAGTTATTTAACAAACATTGTAAATTTGGCAAAATCTGCAAAGCCTATCTCGTTTGTTGAGGTTTAATCATGAAATGTTTATATGTACATACTTTATATCAAGAAAGTGCTTGAGACAAGATTTACTTTTCAATCGTGAGATAAACGAAAATCAGCTACAGTGTGTACAATTGTAAATTGATAAGGTGAACACAATTATTTATATGCTTGCTACCGAACGACACAAGAGCAAACATTTATCACACTCCATTATTTATTATTAAAAATGATTTATTGTCTATTGCACCTTCTATTCAAGGATATTTTGTAAATTATTTTTTCGATAATAACTTCTCTCATATTTAGTCTTTTGTAATTTTTTCAAAAATGCACCTTCGAAGTTAAATATCAAATTTATTTGTGTTGGAATACTGGCAATTATGTAATATGAAAAGTATAGTAAATCATTATTTGTGTAATCACTGAAATAAGATAGAGTTAATGGAAACATTTTACGTGGCCCGTAAGTAACGTAGATTGGAGACATAACAGAAAAGAAATGTTGAAAGTACACATATCAAAGTATAATACCTCTGATATTATCAGGTTTTATAGAAAAAATTACAGGTGTGTGAAGAAAATGCCAGTTATCTAATTTCAAATTTTTGATGATTTTTGAATGATAAATGTCTGTAATTTAAAAATTATAATGAACTTGTTTTAATATTACACGTGTTGTTTACAAGATTGAGCCATATCTTCTGTTCTTATATATACATATATGTATATATAATAATGTATATATACATTATGTGTGTTGACAAAGTGCAACAGGTGTACATAGTTTGTCTAGTCTGTTTAATCAAAATTGACGACATTTCTGACATAACTAATATTCAGGTAAAAATTTAATTTTATTTGTATGTATGTACATGATTAACATATTTATGATAGGAAAAAAGTCTAAAAAGAGGCTTTTAAATTAATATTAAGCCGAGAAAATGCATTAAATAAAACTTAATTCAAAATTCGTTTTAATAATTGAAATGAAAAATCTGAAATTTTTTCAAGTTGCATAAATATATCCTAGCTTATGAGAATGTGTGTGTGTGTGTGTGTGTGTGTGTGTGTTTTCCTTTCATATATCTATGTATATGACATTATAGAAATCGATTTGAAAGGAAATATACAAATGTTTACTGCCTTGTTCTATAAGATCGTTAAAAAAACTGAATGGCTATCAGAAGAACATGACGTAGAAAACACTTGCGTGATGCGAACGTCAGACTTGACGTAATCTGCACTATGATAACGAAATAGCAATTCTAATGCGTAGGCAGAGTACATAATTTAAAGGCTTCGTTTTCCTATAACCATAAAAGTGTTCTAATTAATTTGTCTCGTGATTTAATCAGAAAATATTTAATTTGTACTATTCTTTATTCAATACTTACTATTACGTATTTGTCTTTATCATTAAAATTGAAGTGACAAAAAAACAAATCCAGAACTTTCATTTCAAATCTTTCAGAGGATAATATTTCTTGAATTCTTGGAGAGTAGTTGTATCTTGAAAAAAATAATTTAGGATTGGTTTTCACCTCAAAATTCAATTCACTTATTTTATTATAATTATTATAATCAGTCAATTTCTATTCAGCTCCCCAAAGAGTCTTTTTTTCTTTTAAATCTTTATGAAAAAAAAATCTAATATATTTTATTCATTTTCCAGACAAAACGTTTCTTTATATGTATGAACTGAAGGTTCATTAAATTCCCTGTCTCCTTGACGACAGACTTCTAAAGTATATCCGTATTCTTGAGGGTGCAAAATTCAGTTTATGTTCACGATATTCTTGCTCAAGCCATTAGAACCTACAGTTTAAGGATCGAGAGGGAAGAAGATGCTATAACATAACTGTACCTTCAGGGACCTTTTATAGACCAATTTCCATTAATTTTCTGATTTTACGAGTTTATTGATCTCCCATTAACTCTCAAGCTTCCGAGGATTCAAAAACCATATGTAATTTCTAATCTTAAGATCTACAGAACATTAGATCTGAAAAAAAGCTATCATTAGCAGAAATTAAAAACTCAGGAAATAAATCTACGAATCATTTTCTGTTGATTGAGTGAAAAGTGATATGTTTCCTGATAAAGCGAATGTGTCTTACGTAATTTTTGCATGTGATCGACACTTCGACTGATTTGACCTTGAAAATTTTCGCGGACAGGAGAAGCGCGTGGCACCCGCTGCCAATTAATTCGGTTATTCTCGTTCAGACAGACACACTTTTACCATTCATCATCTGCGGCGATGGACATGTCCGACACTTTGACGCCAATTTTATATTATGTAGATAGATATCCAAAAAAATGAATAAAGTGTATTTTTTTAGGAAAAAAAAATTTGATTTAGTACTTTGATCAGCTTGATAAAAACTTTAAAATTGGTTTGCCTTAAATTTAGTAAAATTTCTCTTATGGTTTCAAGTGAAATTCAAACAAATACTGCAGTGTATACACCTTAAAATCGTTGGGATTAAATTCATATAGTTTTAAGTATTAAAAAAACAATATTCTTTTAAAAAACAAGAAAAAAGAGTTCGAGTTTAATTAAACTTAATCGAAAGGAATTTAGTAGCTATATGAATAGGAGGCAACTTTATTTTTATACAAGATTCTGCTATGTAGACAGTATACGCAATTTATTCTCGAGTTAAATTCCTCCCTCCCTTTACCCCGTCTTCAAAAGCTGGCTGCGCCATTGCTTATTTGTTCACAATCATAAGCAAAATATAGAGAATATGACACGTTCTGAGTGACCTTAGTGTATAAAAATCGAAAGCACCTGCAAAAGAGAGGCAATTAATAATCGATCAGTCGCATTATCCACTCAGCAGATTCAATTAACGGTTCTATTTTTCCTTCGGAAGTGAGATTTTCTCGTTTATTGCTACTTGAGTTTTCGAGTAGAAGGGTTCGAGAGACTAAACAAAGTGAGTAATCAAACCACAAGTGCTTTTCAGATGAAATTATTTTGAAATTTTTGAAGTTTAATTTCCTTCTAGTTTTTTAATAACAACTTTTGTATTGTATTATATTTAAAAATGTAGAAAGTCCCTCAAAAGTTAAATGAGCCCCTTGGAGAATAATTTGTGCCAATTATTATGCTCAACAAGTTTAAATTGGAATAGCCTTCTGCTCGTTTAAACATTTCCACTGAACCTTGAACTTCCTATTTGTTTCTTTAGAAACTGTGGCTAATTCTCCAACTTTTTAGGACGATTAGCAAGATGTTGTAAATTTTATTGGCTGAATTGGAAAGGGGAAGGGAAATTTTTCCTTCTCGGTAATGTCAATCCTGAGATAAATCTCAATTGTGAATAGAAAATTTTATTAAAAATGTTATTAGCTTTTAAGATATGAGTGTTAATATTTATTTTATGTTATGGGCTATGTGAACAAGGTAAAATTTGGGAGGGTTGAGTAGCTAGATGAATAACGGAAGGAGCTCTTTAAACTCTAAGCATGGTACCGAATCAGCTGTTTGTCTTGGCATCGGTACAAGAGTCCATTCTTTAAAATCAGTGGAAGGTAGCAAGACTAAATTAATAAATCTCTTCCTGAAATCCGAGCTGAAATCTATCTAACCATTTTTTTCAAATTTCAATTTCACGAAATTGTTTTAAACCAAATAATCCGCAAATTATCTTTCCAGCGATTTTTTGCTAACAACCTCTTATGTAATTCTATTTTCAAATTCACTTTAGAAGTGATTTAAAACCAGACGTAGTTTATTGAGGAAATACTTCAAAGAAGTGAGTTTTACGTGAGACGTGGAAATCCCTTGTCTCACGTTGAAGAAATGCACGCAAGCTTGAAAATTGGCTTAAGAATCTTTAGATAACTTGGCTTTCGCACACTCTTGTCGACAGACCACAATTGTTTCCTCGAGTAAACATGACCAAAATATCCATGTGCTGATCTAAAAATACACCCTTAATTGCGCCGTGAAAATTTATTGCTTGGCCTCGTGAAATTCTGGCAAGTTTAAGGGCAGCTGCATCGTGGAAACGTAAAGTCGAAATGATTACTATTATCGACTTAAAAAGATATTTATAAAGTGTAAGTTTAACCAGATATTCTTAGAAGCGAAGGATTGACCCGTGCTTTGCGATTAAAACACATTATTCCAATTCAGAAAGACAAGTACTAAATCCGAATTCTTAAAAAAAATCCAAAAAAATCTAATTCACTAAAACAGTCGATCATTTCTTTTTTCCTGGATAATCTGAATTTATACTGATATGGTAATTACCACCTTTTTCAAAGCTAGAATTAAATCGAAGAACAACTCAAACCATACTGTCAAGTATCTTTGCACAAGAATCTTCGGGATATCTTCAGGATACTAGTCAGACCCTAATGGGAGTGTATCAAAATTTATGTGAATAAATTTGAGATTTAAGATTATTTTATTTTGTTTTATATTTTGAAGTGATTTTATTCTAATTTTTGCAATTTTTTTTATTATAGTTTCCTGATGAGAGCATCCTTACATACATGGAGTTTCAACTGGATAGCGCAGAGTATTGTCAGGCTCAACACAAATAGAGAAGATCGCCTGAGCGTCCCAAAACTACAAAGATACACACTGAAGTAAGAACAAGAAGCTGCAGACCATCTTTATTAAGAGGGGAAAGATATTAGAGATAAGAGATATCTAGAATATCACCTGAAAGCCAGAAATCATCAGCTAGTCATCATACAAGAAATAGAAGAATTTATTAGATGCAATTGTTAATTTACCCTATCATATGCAGGCATTGTAGTTACTGAGCGCACCTTATCTGGGAGCACCCAGTGCCAAATAGGTGAGTCTAGCGCTCACCTTTTTCACAAATCCTTTATACCACCTACTCTTCACAAAAATTCTAATTTCCATATAGCTTTTAATATTTTTTTTTCTCGTAAAAATAGCATCAACTACTCTATTTTTTTATATTACTACTTTTATGCACATTTATTTAGTAATTTTAAAGATGTCCACAATTAGAATTAGCTTATTTCCCCAATTTTTCTTTTTTTTCTGTAAAATTAAAGGTACGGTATGATTTATGTATGCCTTCCCCCCCCCAAACATGTCAACCCAACCCTGGTATCCATAAGATTCAAATGGAAACCAGGGTTGGGTTGACATTTTTTGGGGGAAGGCATATATGAATCTTACTGTAAATTTTCGATCCGTTTTAGGTAATCTTTTAGAATTATTTAAAAAACGTAAGATTAGAAAATTCTAAAAAAAAATGTCACAGTAGGATCTCTAAATATTGTTTCTGGCTATATATTTTTTTTACATTAGCCAAAAACGGCAATTTTAGTACTATTTCTAAGCCTAAAAAGGATAATTATGTTTCTGCTGCATAATTTGGCTAATCGCAATTTTTTGAAAATATTTTGGACTTCTTTATTTTGTTAAATTGATTTGGTTTGATGTATTCAAAAGCTGGTATCTAAATTGTGAATTTTTTATTTGTTTCAGATAATCTTCCCAGTAGTCCAAAAATCCCTGAGTGGAAACAAAGCGCATATCAGCAACGCCTAATGTAACGTAGTTCGCACCCTTTTAGCGAGATTCGCACCCTAACCACCCTCCCTAAGGTTTACATGTAAACCCATTGTTCTGTCCTCTGTATAAAAATAACGAGTATTTAATTTGTTAAATGAGAAACTACATTATAAGACTGAAACCTATGAGTTAAATCGACGAACCCAGCCTTTGTTGCTTCATAAAGAGTGGTTGTCTTGAGTTTTAGAAGAAATTCAAAAGGGAGTGATCATTTTTGTAGGGGAGAAAGAGAAAACAAGAGTTAAGAGACGGGTGTAGTTTTCCTCTTGTTGCCAAGAAGGAAATGAACATCATGACGTATAAAGACATCAGACTGGCACCAGCCGAAATTGAATTCAAAAACATGAAGTTCCTCATCACTGATAGACCCAGCGATCAAAGCATCCATACTTTTATTCAAGTGAGCTCATTTTCTTTTTTTTTTTGTGTATTTTTGTTGTTATTTAAGTCAATTTACAGGCTTTACAGACGATCCAAATTATTTAAATTTTGGTTAAAAATCTTCAGTACCAAATTAGGGAGGCTATCCACACTTTTTAAATATTTAGAACATTTTTTAAATTATTTGTTGTAATGACTTTTAATCTAAATGTTTAAGTTTACTTCCAAAGCTGTGGC
Organism: Synergus gifuensis; assembly: GCA_904066015.1. Lineage (NCBI taxonomy): Eukaryota > Metazoa > Arthropoda > Insecta > Hymenoptera > Cynipidae > Synergus > Synergus gifuensis. The sequence goes on from CAJFCO010000030.1 coordinate 3,902,246, forward strand.
AATTATTTACTTTTTTGCGCAGGTTTCAAAAATACAACTTTTGTATGAAATTAATATTTTTTTTTTTTTAATTTTTTATCTAAAGACTTGAGATTAACGTAAACAAGAATTCGATAAAATTGTAAACAATGATTCTGACTAAAAATCTGTGGAGAACTTAAATATTTATTTTTTCATTACATTTTACTATTTTTAAATTATATTTAAATGCATATTCTTTTTTTTTTCAGGAACTGAAGAGGCACAATGTAAAAGAAGTAGTAAGAGTTTGTGAACCAACGTACAAAGTCGACGAACTCAGACAAGAGGGCATCGACGTCATCGACTTGGTTTTCGATGATGGCACTTTTCCACCAAATGAGGTAAATATATATAAATTCAGAAGTTACCTCACAATATACATTTTATCTTGATAATAATAATAATAATAATAATAACATAGTAATTCTGTAAAAATATCAATTTCCTTTAAAAAAAATAAAAAATTATTTTTGTAGTACTAAGATATTTTGGACTACTCTTTAATTTTGAAAACGGAAGTAAAGCAGTAGAAAATTATGTTTATAGCTCAAGATTTATGAGATAAACTTCTGTTCAGCAGTGTTTTGAAACAGCAAATATAGATAATGCAAATATATTATAATTAACAGGTAGTAGACGATTGGTTTGAACTACTGAAAAATCGATTCCGCGAATCACCTGATGCATGCGTTGCTGTTCACTGCGTAGCAGGACTTGGAAGAGCACCTGTACTAGTTGCTCTTGCTCTGATCGAGCTTGGTCTCAAGTATGAAGACGCAGTTGCTTTAATCAGAGAGTAAGTAATCCCACGAGAATAGAAACAAAACTAAGAAAACCTAAGAATTAAATTCAAACCTCATTTAAAAAATAAATTCAGTTTTCACTCACTCTCATATCAGAGACCTTACAGCTTCCTATAGTCATTTACAAATGCTTGAATTTAAAATTAAATGCTCTCGATTGAATTCAGTTTATGCAGAATCCTAAACTCACTGTTTATTTTTTCGTTTCTAGAAAGAGGCGAGGTGCTATCAACGCCAAGCAACTGGCCTATTTGGAAAAGTATCGTCCAAAGTCTCGACTGAAGCTCAAGAACGGACAAAAGAACTCTTGCTGTGTCCAGTAGATAAAATAATTTTTCTCTGGAAGCGACTATAATAATTGATACTGATTGGTACACATTATTGTATAAGTTTATGCGCCAGATGACAAATGACGTGACGTGCCGTTTCTGTTTGAAATCGTCTGTCAATGGAAATGCAACCAAGTCTACTGTCAATCGAGTCACAAAGCGATAGCATTACTTTTAGAAACTCATTAAAATTCTCTTGTTCTTTCTTTCCCTAGGACCAGTTCGCTTTCTCTAAAAATATTGTAATTGCTTTTTGTAAATTGTAAATTAAATTCAGTGCTTCATGTGCAGTTATCCGACAGTGGATAAGAAATTTCTTAGTGTAAGCTCTTAATGACACATCAATTTTAATCTAACTTCGTTTGAATTTTGTGGATAGTGTCATAAATTCTTGTTAAGGGATCTACAAAAACTTTTTGTGTGCTCTTAATGTGCCTAATTTAGGTATTATTTGGAAAGAAATTAAATCAAATTAAATTGTACATTAAATTATAAATGATTTGAAAAAAATAGAGGAAACAAAGATCTTTGATTCCGAAATCGTCGATATTTATTAAAATATTGACCTCGAAGAACAAATACAGTGCAACTCTCTTTTGTCAGGAAGGTGGGATGATTTTTTTATAATTTTGCAATAAGAGTTTCACTGAGAATACAAGTATTCGATAAATATATTGATTGCCTGGCGACTTCTCAAAATCACCATTTTCACTTTTTTTTTTAACGCGAAGTGGGAAGTAACTAGTAAAATTATCTATTGCGTTTTGTATACACACGCATAGTAACTTAGGTAATAAAGAATTGTAAATTATATTTTGTAATGAGACGCGTTTTCTTCTCGCTGATAGCGCATCATTTTTTCTCAGCTAGTGTTCGAATTCAATTGAAAATGAACTCTTACGCTGATATTGTACGCACGAATCGCGAGAAGTCTGTCAAGCGTCTGAAACCTGTACATTCTTTTTTTGAAAAAAGCGCTACGATAAGAAAGATGAAATTTGCTTTTGAAAATCGATGTCTTTCAAATTTTCCTCTCTTCTATTTTAAAAGATTGAGGCATATCATTTTTTAATTTAATGTGCGAGTTCATCTTTCTTTATAAATTGTGCAATGACCATTACCAAACATCACATCCGAAGGCATACTATTTTAGTGTTTTGTTTCCGCCTCACAAACCATCGCAAACGTGCTGTTAATCAGAAATCAATCAGAAGTACAACGCTCTGATAAATGTTTCTTAAAATTGATGAAATTGTAAATGAAATGAAAGAAACATTTCAATAAGTAAGCGCGGGGGGGAAACAAAACTTTTGCATCTTTTCGAAGCCTCGGCGAATGATGCAGGACTCGTAAATTAAGACACTAGTGTATATGCGTGAACGAATTCGTAGTGGTATTCAAAGTATTTAATCTCTCGTATAATATTTACGAAAAACGTCGCTAACGAAAGACGTTGCGTTGCATTTCCAGTGGCACCTGGAGCCGGTGGACACTCTTAACTCTTATTGGACTCGGAAATATGCATTAATTCGAATGACGAATAGTTGAAATATGAAACAAAGGCGAGGTAATTCACTCCAGAGCTATATATCACTTGAACTGTAACTCGCTGATGATTTTATCCGATTCTCTTTAAATCCTTGTTCGATAAATTGTCGCTTGTGTCCTATAGTTTTGATAAAATTGTCAGCGACTCTACGCACCACACTAAACTGTGTTCAAAAAATAGTAAAATTCACTCCTAAAAAAATTTAATATGTAGACTGTTTTTCTCTGCTGATCCAGGATGACCGCTTGAAACATATTTACTATTTCTTCTTTATTTTTGACATTTTTGTAACATTTTATATTGCATAATTTCATTTTCTTCAGGGCTTCTCGTTAAAAAAACGTTATACTCAATTTATTTTTCTACGTACGTGTTTTTATTAATGTCTTCAATGTACGGAGAAAAATGGTCGTCTGAGGTCGCAGAGATTAATCAGAATGCGAAACCTGGTACACAATCCTTTTTTTGTAAGATTTAACAAGAAAAAAAGCACTGCAATATTTTTTACCAGAGGATGGGACGAGGGTCATTCATAAGAAAAAAAATCGTATTGATTCCTAAACCCAACATTGATAATATACCATTCTTCGATTTACATTAGTTCAATTATCTTTGTAAGAATTACTTAATTAAAATATGAATGTATTTTGTAATTGTTCCTTTCGCTTTCATGCAATGAAAATTATAATTTCGATAAGCCAGACGAGATTCTCTATTTCAATCAATTTTCATACGTGTGCACTGTGCAGTCTGTGCACATGTCGATTCATTTCTTTACAAAGCGATTTAAATGCATTCTGCCTGAGAATATTTTTAATTTATGAAACCTTAGTATTGAATCAAAGTGTGTCATTTGTATTTATTAAATCAATTCAAATTTCATTCTAAGCTAAGTTTAGAATAGGTATGTGATAAAAGTGTTTTAATCGATTGTGAAGAATTGAATCGAAAATGCTTGTAATTCTAATAATTTTTAACTCAAAGCGTGAGGCATTTCCTAGTGAGCATCTAGTATAATACCAGAAAAAAAGTACAGACAGGGTCATATTAAAAGTTGAATTAAAGACTGCTTCCTGGTTACCAGACTTTACTCCTGGTAATCTTACTAGATAATCTCTAGAAATGCCTGTATTTAGGTAAATATATTTTTCAAACTTGAATTCTTTAAATAAAATATGCAAAATTATAATTTTTCTTTTTACTTGAAAATATGTAGTAAGAAATTTCTCGTTCAGCGCAACGGGAAGGAAGATCGCTCTTCTGTATTCAATTAATTTTTCTTAAAGCAGATCTGACATCAGTATGTATGATGTAACGGTGAAGAAACAATCGTTTTATTAAAATGTAAACAACAGTAACGAAATAAAGATGAATGGAAGTCGTTTTGTGAAAAAGGTAGTGAATTTTCTTAAGATTCCAATCATTAAGAGATTGAAGTTGAGAAGATACGTAACTGAATCATTTTTAAAGAATAGCGTTTCGTTTATTTAGCAACGTATACAAATTGTTGAAAAAACAGTAAGGGTTTGTTCCTCTTTTATAACTTAGATAACTAAAAAATTCTGCCTTTACATGAACATGTCATCATATCCTGGGGGAGGAAGATGATCAGTGTCTGGTAGTCTTGGCGGTGGTCTGGGTCGAAGAATATCTGGTGGACCGAAAGGATCAAATCTTGCTCCGGGAGGCACGGATCCACTGAAAGAGGTTAGAAAATTAATTATTAAAATGCTTTTTCAAATTGATATTGTTATAGATGTTAACAAATCACGAAAGATTTTTTAAATTAATTGATCCCGGTTGATTAATTGATTAATAATTAATGACATACGGAGGAAGTCGACTTCCAGGAACTCCTAAGCCTCCAGTTCCCCCAGGCCCTCTCAGTCCCCCAGGTCCCAGTGGATGGCCCCCAGAGCGTGAACCAAATGGATCAAATAGCATTCCACCACCTGGTGCGAGTGGATCTATATCTGATCTGCCGACTCCCCTTACATCACTATCCGGATGCCTTAAAAAGATAAGGTTTGATATATGTATTTAATTATTAATTTAATTTATTATTATTTTATTTTATTTAATTATTATTTAATTTATTAATTTCAATTTCTGTATCATTCAATTCAATATGTAATATGTAATCTAATATTGTCTTGAAATTTTCAATTTATTCGTAAATTGTCTATTATTCGAAAAAAACAAACTTTAACTAAATATATTGCTATAATTTCAATAGTTCACCTAAATTTGTTAAGATATAAAATAATATGCGTTATTTGTATAATTTATATATTAAATATGCTTGCATCAGTCTATAAGGAAAAATTGTTACTTTGAATAATTTCTTCGAATGAAAATTGAATCCTATGGCGAAAAGAACTTTAAAGAGGATTTTCATTTTTTTTCCTGGGAACTTGATGAAATTTGGTGAAATTCAAACATCGGCTAGAGGCCAATAATCATCACGATTAATATCGTCATCTATATCGCGAGAGATCTGCAAACATTTTAATATATTATTTTTGAGAAGGGAAAAAAACCGCACCGATTTTACTGAGCCTATTTCATTTTCAGTAAATATTAAAAAATAAGTATCGTGATGCTTTTAAGAAAATCATTTTGATTCAAACTAAAACGTTGTATTATCCAGAAATTTTCCAATTTTCAAGATATTAACTTGCGGATATACTTTGGAATTGAAACGATTATCCTGAAAATAATTAGATTCTATTATTAAGCCTTCATTTTTGGGAGGCTCAAGTAAATCGATACGATATTTACCAAGGAGGCAATGTAGGTGCAGGTCGTTGCGGCGGTCCTACCGACAAAAAATCTGCAATTCTGTGCCTGTCAGGATCTGCTGTTTGAGAAGTTTGAGTTGAAATTTCAGCTGTGCTGCTGTGAATCGGAGAGAGCAGATCTTTTTCAATGGAGCTTAAAATTATCTGATACGTTGGAATTAAAGCTTGTAAAGGTCCATGCAGATTATTCACAGTTGTTTCAATCGGAAATTGAATGCTTGATGCTTCGTGACCTTCTACTCTCTAGAAATAAAATAACACATTATTAAAGATTAAAATATTTTCACTAATTAAAAATGGTTCAACTTCTTATTGACATTTTCTTATATCCTCGATAGCAGTCTGAGAGAAAAGATAATTTTATTTGCCTACAGTCAATAAGCTCATCAAATAAAACTATACTTGACTTTTAATTCGTGATTTTGACTGAATTTGAACATCTGAAGAAAATTACCAATAAATTTAGAAGGAAATCTGCCTCAGATTTTGTTCCCAACAAAATATAAAGTTTGTCGTTTAGAAGATATCGAAGTGTGTAATTCGATTGCTGGTTCCAACCTTCGGGTAACAATTCTGAACCTCTTTCGGTAGGATCGTGCGTTTTCTGAAAGATGAATTAATATTTCCATTTTCAATTAATTCCTTCAAATCAATGACTTGATTTTTTTCAGAAACAATTGACAGTTTAGAAAAACCCCAAGTCCATGAGTACTATATTTTATTAATGCTCTAAAATATGTTTCTAATTAGCATAAGTAATATTTTCACCAAATTTTGGTATGTTTTTTTGTATGTTTATCAGAACAATTGTCAGTAAAAAAGAAACGAATAATTTTATAGGCTATGTAACCTTTATATTCAAATCAACATTTACATAATCATGTATGGAATAATAACGATAACAACTAATCTAAAATTAAGATATGTATGTGAATAATATCAGATAATGAAAACTTCGCCGGTTTTCTATAGAAATAAAAAAAAAATATTCAGAAGTCTTACCGAATCGCCGAGTCCGATGCACCTAAAACCATTTTTAATGAAATACCAGTGCACGAACAAAATGAGGACATCTTCCTTCTTTGTGACTTGAGAGTCGTAGATTTTGTTGATCAGCTCAAAGCCGAATGTATTGTTTAAATCAAACGACATTTTTTCTTTTCATCCAGTGACAAACAACTTTTGACGTTTTCAAGCTTGCGCCATTATTAAACTGTTCGTGATACATCGGATTCTCAGGTTCGGGGATTTTCGGCACTATAGCAATTAAAAAGTTCAAAATGTGTATTGCCTAAAATTAAAATTTGAAAAAGTAATTTTGATATTTTTGCCATAGAGTTTTGAATTTTATAAGCCAAAGATAAGTTTTGATTTGGTAACTAAAATGTCACATCAAAGACATGTGAGTATCGATTTAAATAAAAAATAAAAAGAAAATCGGAATGTGTTTAATTGCGCATGTGCTGCGCAATAGGAAGCGCGCGAATGCGCAAATCGAGAGAAGAAGCGCCAAGCGTGTAAACATCATAACCTTTTCGGTGTGTCAAAAAGGTCAAAAAGTAATTTACAATCTTTACAATCAATTAATCAAACTGTGCAAACTTTGGACTCTCGTTAAAACAGCATAACCATATGTTTTATTTGTTTTTCGCAAAAACAAGTAAAACGATTAACTACACGTGTATATATATATATATATAATTGTAACCTTTCCTAACCTCAAAATGTAATCCGGTGCAAGTTGACATTCCGAAATCAAATATTTATATATTAGAATTAAAAACAATAAAAGTTTAAAAATTGTCTTAGGAGGACTTGAAATATCTGAAAAATGATTATTAAGTTGGAAAAAGTGATAAGTTGTTCTTCTGAGCATCCTTCGTATCCAGCATCAAATCTTCTGGAATACAATACAACCTTGAATTCATCCTGGCGGTGTGCTAAACCCGGAGAATCCTTGGCGACAGTTATTTTTCAACTCGCAGAAGCTTCTTGTATAACAGGAGCTGATATTGGAAATTATCGCTCCTGTATCGTTATTGTAACAGCGTCGACAAGTGCGGAGCCAGACAACTGGATTCCAGTAATAAATCATCAATTTCTCACTCACGATGAAGCTGCGAATGCAAAGTTTAAGGATCAGGTGCAGATTTTCACGAAGAAGGATCTAAATCCTGAAATTTTAAAGATTAAATTCGATAGAGTGAAGGTATTTATTATATTTATGATTAAGTTTTTATTAATTTTTCGTCTAATTTTATATTTAAAAGTTGAATCTACATATATAATATTTAATATAATTTTAATTTTAACAGGTTACCTGCATGCAATCTGCAAATCCAAGAGAACTTTTTGGATTGTCTTTTATAGTTTTGAGAACTGAGGTTGTTATCGATATGGGTTTAGATGTCTTTGGTAGATTTAAAATGAAGGAATCGAATGAAGAGAAAGAAAAGCCTGTGCATAAATTTAAGGAAAAGTATCTCAAGTTGTTTGGCAATAATAAACAAGTTAACTATAAAGATGATTTAAAGGATAAGATGAAAGAAAGTGGCTTAAACAATTTCGCAAAACGGCAGGAAGAGGAACGAGAACACAAGAAAAAACCCTTGCTGGAAAAATTAGAGGCTGGAAAAGCTGACGAGGTTTTTGGAAAACCAAAAGATTCTTCGAATGCGACTCCCGGTACTTCGAAAATTAATGGAGAAAAGAATAACTCGAATTGTGTGAATATGAAACCTATAGCGAGAACTCCTTTTGGAGATGTAATTCCATCGACTTCGAAAACGAAGCAGGATAAAAACGAGAATGATAAGCAAAAACAAACTAGAAAACGGTCCCTAAGTCCGGATGCTTCTAATGAAGAAGCAGCTGCTTTGAAGATAGCGAATTGTACTAAATGCCAAGCAATTTCCAAAGACAAGTTATGTGAGGTTTGTCATAAGTTACCTCCTCAGAAAGCTACTTCAAAAGAAATTAAAACTTCAAAGAAGGATCCACCGAAAAAAATGAGACTGAGGAAGAAATTTGAAGAGCTCTTGGACGACGTTTCTTTTTCCTTGAGTGGTTATGTTAATCCTCAGAGGGATGAAATTAGGAGAAAAGGTCTGAAAATGGGGGCGAAATATATTGCCGATCCAAACACGACTGACAAATTGTGCACACATCTAATTTGCGCTTTTAAAAATACTCCTAAATCTCAACAGCTCAAGGGTCATACAAAGATTGTTTCCCATAATTTCATTGAAGATTGTTTTAATAAGAAAAGAAGGTATTTTGAGCTTTCAGCACTAGTAGTTATTAAACGCTTTATTTTTATTAATATTATTTTTTTTTAGAAGGTATAATTAATGTTGATCTTTTAATTTAAGAATTCCATGGAGGCGGTATGCTCTAGATAAAAAAGAGAGGGAAGAACCTGACAGCGAGGAAGAATTTGCGGGAATTGCGAAATTTATTCCGTCTGAGGACGAGGAAAATGCTGATACTGATGATGATTTCAAACCCTACGATGAAGAAACGGACGAAGATGAAGAGTCAGATACTAATTATTGATATTAAGTATCTAATCAGTTTATGGAAAATACTAATTTATTTTCTTTCTTCGACGTTTAAATTTCTGTTACTTCCGAAGTTACCACTGGTAAGTCGAATAATTCTATAAATAAGACGATATTTTATACGGATAACAAAATACTTTTAAATAAAAATAACGAGAGTAACAGCTTTAGTTCTGACTTGCAAGCAATTTCAGAAAAATTTTCGGGATTAAAAAATTCTGTCAAAGAGGACACTATTTTTATTTGTAAACACGAACAATACAAGATCTTTTGGATGAATGAGATGATAAAAGTGATGAAACTAACGTTCAAGGTGAAAATGTTTATATTTTATGAAAAATTATGTGGTTTATAAAATATGCGATTTATTTATCTTGCTGTCTTTGGCAATTCTTTTACTGGATTGTATTTGTATGTTTTAACAAAAGCCCCTTTGCCCGCAGCTTCAAATTGCTTTTGATCCAACAAAAAAGCATTATTTGTAGCTCTGCTGTGTCTAAGATCTATCCAGACTGCAAAATTTCAAAAATTAAGATATTAATTCAATTATCTAAAGTAATTATTTTAGAGCATGGGTCCCAATTCTTGACTTGTGACTGTAAAATTAAAAAGTCTCCAATGTCATTTATGAATCTTGTGTATTTGAAACTTGAATTATTTCAGTAAATCAATTGAATCATTTCAGAATGTGGAACCCCTGTCTTCAGAATTACGAGTGATTTGCAGTACTCACGATCCTTAAAAACCTGAGTAAGTGGCTGGTTTTTTGCTAGTGGATTCACTGATGTAATTTGACTATCTTTGACTATCGGAATTTTACAAAGAGCCCTAATCTTGGGTATTCTGATTAAAGCTTGGGAAAGAAATGTTAGCCAAGTGGTCGTTATGATGTACACCAAAACAGCCTGTAAAATTTTTAGTCAAAATGTTTATAAGGAATCTACGACTTAGGGTATCTTTTTTTGAAGTTATTGAAAAAAAAATACTTACCGATTTTAAAAAGACCATAATTAACAGCCCGACAACGGGTACTATGAACTTGTAATATCTCTGAAATCCTTGCAATTTTGGTCCCATCGTGGGAGGTGGGCAAAAATGTATATACAATGCTGAAGAAATTGCTGAAATTATCGGTAGTGCGTAGTATGGATCAGGCACACTTAGATCAGAAAACCACAATAAGCCACCTTCTCGCATACTATCAATCGGGACACGTGCCATTCCGTTCATCGCCATAAAAAATAGGCAGTAAACACCTGCCTAAGTCAAAAGATAGAAAATGTAATATTACCCATAAATATTTTCAATCTGTAGTTTTCAGTGGACTTTAAATTTTACATTAAATCGGAGTTATATTAAAAAGCAAACCTGGGACCCATAGTGTATTAAATTCTTCCTTGACGTCATCATGTTGTGAGAACTAAAGAATTGATCTTGTTTTAAATTATACATCTGAACTGAAATTTAAGAAAATATATTAAGCAAATCACAGAACTTAAAGAAAACATATTTAAAAGTTGCATCTTACGTTTCATTTGATTTCCTTCCGCTATTGCTTCTTTTTTCTTTTTTTCAAAGTAGCTTAGATCTTTTGCGTAAACACGAGTCAGTGCCTGATGCCTCTGCATTTTCAAAAAAAGTGGAAACAGCAATATTTTTAAAGTTACCGTTCCTGAAAGAAGTCATTTTTAAAATTAAATTTGAGTTTTTTTCAATGTCATGCGAATGAGGTTCGAAGTTATTTACCAAGCATAATTGTTGCCCACCAAGGAACTCCACATGTATTATGAATCCAGTATAAACAGTGTTGCGTAAGGCCTACTGGTAAGTAACCTCCTAAACCGTAGCTTTGCAGGGTAGCTTCTCCAATCGTTTCTGCAATTTCTGCATCCAAAGGACTCGGCGGTTCTATTAAAAAAAAAATAGTTCTAATTTGTCTAATTATTTTGATAAATTTGAATATATTTAAAATACATTAGGCTCTTAAAATTTACCAGGTATTTGAGGTAGAGCATCTTGTGTAGATACTTTCGTCGCTTCTGTAGTACTGGCCTCGCTAGTATTAGGCGTACTAGTTGTACTGATACTGATTGTGCTTGCAAATCTGACTAAATTTGCATTAAGAGCAATTGAATGGGATGCATGAGGCCCTAAGCAGCGAATTTGCGAATTAATATTCTTAATTCGATGAGAGGTGTGTAAGGATCTAGTTTGTGAAAATGACTGAAACAATTACAAATAGAATTAATTAATTTTCCATAATTTAATCATTTGCATTCCTTATTTTTGTAAGAAAGTTGCGCCTAATTATATAACCTCTTAAAGAATTAGATATATCAATTCCATTTTGGTGACATCAAACAAATTTCTGATTACATATAATTAAACAATTATTTTATTCGAACTTCAACAGTATGAATAATGAACAAATTCTATAAATTATAGTTACATCAGTTAAAAATCGAAATTGAAGTTCTAAGTACATATGTTTTAAATTTCTATTTTATAAATAAAATTTGTTACAATTTAAGAAAAATAATAAGAACCGATTTGAAGAAAAGAGAGAAATACACCTTCTACACAAGTTTAAATTGAATTTTAGTTATTTAATTCTCATTTTTTAAGTGGAAAAATGATCGTGACATAACCTCAAAATTGAAGGATAAATACTTACCTGTCTTCCGACGTGTGTTTTTATTAAAACACGACAGTAAGTATTTAGAGATACACGTGCAAACATTTTGAATGTTTGAGTTACAATTAATCAATTATAATTTATATATAACCGGCGATTATCTTATTAAAATCGCACATGATAAATTTCGCATTTAAAAAACTATATGGAACTGTATGGAACATAACCTGGTTGTTTATTTAATTGAAATTCATCAATTTACATAAAAAAGATAAATGATTTATAGAAAGAATTAAAGATCATATAAAAATAGGGGTTTACTTATATTTTAATCAGTTTATTTATTTTTTATTTACAGGATATACAGTGTAGACTGCGTAGAGCAGATTAGCAGAAGACTTTAGCAGACGACGCCATCACTTATCATCTCTGCGTGGTAATACATACTCTGATGGTAAGCTTTATTTAAATAATTTTTTAAATATTATTTTTCAAAAACATTAATATTTTTGATAAATAGTTTAAATATTCTTTTTAATAACAAATTAGATCTACATATTACAAAATATATTAAAATTAGTATTACTGATGGAGTGATTCCTGAATTTGTTGAAATAATATCCGTTAGAGACCGCTAGTATTTGTTTATATGTACAGTGTTCGTCATGTCAAAGTATAATGTCTTTGGTCATGTATACCTTAACATTTTTTGCAATCAATGCGTGCAAAAATCTAGTGACAAATGTTAAGGTATACATGACGAACACTGTACAGTATTTCGTCATGTATGCCTTAACATTTGCCACTAGATTTTTGCATGCATTCTAGTGTCTCCAGATCGTGGGATTTTTTGGCCCCCACTCTATGACCCACGAGCTCATGCTTTCTCTCTCTAGCAACAGTCACGAACCTATTGATAGAGAAAGATAGCATGAGCTCGTGGGTCGTAGAGTGGGGGCCGAAAAATCCCACGATCTGGTGACACTGATGCATTCAATTCAATGCAAAATCCTAGTGATAAATTTCATGACGAACACTGCGTATGTATGTAGTTTATTTTCCCGAATTTGCCCGTTTTGATTATATATGAAGGAAATTTAATTAGTGGAGTGTTTCTGTTTTATATTAATCGAAAAGTCAAGAACTTTATTAATGATGGAGTGAAATTTTATATTGCATATTTGTAGAGGTAACATTTTTTGTGGTTTTTAATGCATGCAGTCAGTTTGAGGTTAAAAATTCATACCAAAATTTTTGGTACATTACGTAATTTGATAAACTTGACCACATATTTTTGAAATAAATTAAGAAATTACATTAATTTGATCGATAGAATAATTATATATATGTAATTCAATAATATACATATATGGATTGTTACTGGTAATGATATTTTATCCCAAATCAGGTTGAAGTACGGTATCGTTATAATTTGATCATGGTTATCATTCTATTTTTTTTATTTTACTGGTGCTGAGGGAACAACATTAATCATAGTCGCTATGGGCTTAGAGCATCCGGAAACCATAATCTTTGGGTTCCGGGCTGCTTTAAACCTATAATTCATGACACAGGGCTCCCGCGCTTAACGTCGTAATGAATGTAATTATATCGGTATAGGGAGATATAATAACCGTTTCGGGTGGTACCCTTGGCACGAATAAGAAGAGTTCAGATTTCGGGAGCAAATTGCCGAGCATTCTATGGAATCACAGTCACACGTCGATTTTTATGTGTGCGTCTTTTCAACCTTAACAGCCCAACCAGAAAATGACCAATCGAACCTTATAATGCTTCGTAATTGATAAAAATGAGGCCCTTAGGAAAGCTCGGGACAATTTTAAGTTTTTTTTTAACTCTCCAGTAATTTATAATTAATTTAACACGAATTTTCAATATTATGGAGTTATTCTTCTCTATAACTTAGATTTAATATGTGAATTTCTATATATCTATAGACTATATATTTCTCTGCTTTTTAAGTGAACTTATTCAATTTTAAATGCTTTCAAATGAAAATAGTTTAAATTTCTCTCAAACAATTGCAGTAATTTATCCTATGAAAATAAAATTACTCTGAATGTTATTGGAAATAAAAGATGATTTGAGCAAATCTTTAAGCTGACGGAAAGGATTCGGATGATTGAATCTGCCGCAATGACATTCCGTTCGGGCCTTGGGACGTGGGTTATTAAGCGAGGCCTGCTATTAAAGTCCGTCTTTCACCCTTTCCACTGTACCATGCTCGGAGCCAGCAGAGCGGCTTTGTTGATTTAAGGCGATAATACCTGTCTGCAAGAGTTTTTATGTGAAAAAATAGTGGACGGCGCATGTGTAATTATAGATTCGCATCCTCCGGAACTCCTCGGACATCATTCCGTTTTACCTGTCAGATTTCTTCTCAGAGTTCGGGATTTACCGTGCCTGCTTCAGATCATGATTGCGTATAAAGTTGTATAATTTATATAAGAGAAGTTGAAAGTAATATAAAAGTCAAAAATGTTTGATTTTAATTAGGATAGGCGAGGAACATTAAAAATTAAATTGAAAGAAATGTTCCAGAAATTAAAAATTAGCATCAGTTAAACATAGAAAGATAAGCGAAATATTAAGGCTTGTATTTGTATGGTCTCATAAAAATTTCAAAAACCAGATAATGAATGATTTAACTTTATTGTTTCAGGTTTTGAGTTTTTGGATGCTGCAAAGCTTGGACATTAAGAAATGGAATGAGTCGATAAAGAAACCAATAGCGAATCTTCAAACAAATTTGAACCGTGGGAACCTACTGTAAGTATATTTTAATGAAGTCTGAAGATCAATCGTGAGACTACATATTATCATGATAAAAATGAATCATGAAAAATGATGGAAATAATAACCCAAGATGGAGACTAATTGTAAGAATTATGATTATCTAATTGAAGAGTTAGGTGTCAGAAAGGTGTAACCATTTCGATACAATTATACCTTTTGAAAGAATAAAATACTGGCTCAGTTTCCAATAAAGATCGAAGTCAAATCATAAATACAATTTCTATTATTAAATAAAATTAATTTAAATTTACATAATTCAGTTATAAAATGTAGCATGTGCAGATTTATTTAGATTTTAAAATCTTTTAACTGAGAGTCTAATTATTTATTGGATACTTGAACAGCTTTTTTCTGTACAATAAGTCTTTCTTCAAAACTAATAGAGACTACCGAATGTAAAACCCATGTAGTGTTTTAGCCAGAGTCGGAATGATAAAGAACTCAATAGTTGATTCCAAGAATGAGGAACAAGCGACTATCGAACACCTTAACTTTAATTGCCAGCAGTGACAAGTCGATAGGACTAGTCAAAGCACAGATTCTTGTTAAACCGTGTAGCGCATACCATTAAATCAGAGATCTCTAAATAACTACGAATATCTATATGATGTGATTTTTACCACAAATTATGCCGCTGCTTCTACTATTTAGTGATCAATGATCATGATCACTTAATTATTCCATTAAATTTAGTAATCACTAAACCTTCTTCACTCTTTTACCTGCATGGGAAAACGGTCTAAAATAGTGTGCAATACGATACACTTGATGTAATTCAAATTTGAAAGAAATCAATGTTTGAGCTTAGGAATTGGATTCAACACCTTTAATCTCTTAAAATCGTTAGAAATCCTTTAGAGTCCGTTGATATACCCCAAAATAATAGAAAATCTTTTTAAACATTACTGAAGTCCCATATTAAATCCCTTGAAATTTGTTGTAAGTAATTCGAAGTGTGTAGTCCGAAGTTTAAAACATTTTAGGCTCTGTGGGAAAATTTAATCAGGTCCTATTTTGATCTAAACAATGTATTATTTCGAACTCATTCTAAGCGTGAGGTCTAAAAGTATTTTTAGACATGTTAAATGAATCGTGGCCTGATTTGAATCATGTTTTTTTTTCTATACCCAGTTTTCCATTCTGTCTCCTTTTATTCATATATACACCGATATATCTCGGAGGCATTTCTACGTGAATGATCATTATCTAAGATCCAGTAAGCCTTTCCCAGCATCTAGAATTGATTGAGCCGAGATGAGTCCGCTTCCTGGACAACACTCCCCACTTTAAGTTGTCAGCTCGGTTTCGTAGATAGCGGAATTGACCGTCCCAAGAACAAGGTAGTGAAGCTGTCGGAAAAAAAGGGATGGCACTCGCCTCTCCTGGTATCAATGCGCCTCAAAGTTCTTTGATCTCACCGGTTAGTGAAGAGGATTTCAAAAATGTTAGTATTATCTGATTACAGAACTGTCGCGTAAGTAGATGTAAATTCGCTTTAATTAAAATGTTGGCGAGTCTGTGCCATATCGTGCCATATGAAATGTGCCCCACGGGAGAATATTTCGCGACCGACTACGAGACGTAAAACATCGTTTGTTTTGACATATATACATTTTTGCTCTGATCCTTGTCTAGAGATAACAGGGTCGACTTTGGTCAAATAAAATTCTCGAATGCTGCAAAAAAATTCCAATAACAATCACTGTATTTTTAGGAATGCTCTTGCCTCCGTAATTTACATTTAAAGTACTAAATTTTCGAGTATTTATTGAAATATTTCTATGATAAGAACGCCAAGTTTTGAGTAACTTTCCGAAGACTTCAAATTGGAATCTTTTGAAAGTAATAAAGACAACTTGTGCTTCCAAGAATGGACAATGAGTGATTAATTATTGTTAGAGATTTAGCAGATCTCCAGCAAGTCTCCATTTATGGTTTCGTATATCTATACCGTTACGTCCGATTAAGCAGATTACGTCTCGCCGCTTTTAAGTAATTACCTCCAGTTTTAGTAAGATCCTCGCAATTTTCGTTAGAGTCGTGAGATTTTATCCGAGCGTTGATACACGTTTCAGATGACTCCATTCGAACCCGAAGGATCACTAAAAATTTATTACATCCTTCTCGGCTCCATTCAAGCTTAGAAAGGCACCCAAAATTCAATTCAGGGTCGGAATTGATTCAAACATCGTCTTCTCGTAGTTTTCAAAGGTTTGGAATCTGCGCTGGAAGTGTTCTTGTTGTGAAAAAAGATGTAGGCAGGAGGCAAATTGATCTTATCAGTCTTTAGAAAAATGGAAGACAGAGTAGATTAAGAAAAGGGTTTCATTCCTAAATACTGAAAGAGGAAGACTTGGTTTGTGACTTATACATAATCGGTATACATATATTGATTCTAATCAAGGTTTTTATTGTTAAAAACATATAAGCCAAGCTGTTAATTATTTATTCATTTTTTGTCATTTATCTTAAGGTAGTGTAATCAGTCTTTTAGTCAATGTTTTAAATCTTATATTATTCATATGAATCAATATTTTTGCCGCAAAGAATATCTTCATTTATATATAATAATAAGTGACAAATAAATGTCGTCTTAAAAGATTAAGTCGCACGTTTTTTAGTTTAAATTTTTTAAGGATAATTCTTGAAAATATATAAAGACACTTGGTGTCCAACAGTGATTCCTGCAATGTATGCAATTCTCTTAAATAAGCTTTTTTAGAGATTTTGTTTGTATTTTCTTGTTTCTCTGAAAATTTCGTTTCTGAGTGTTGCGACCCTGATGAGTGTTATACGAAGATCGGTGAACGACCGTCGCTATTTATCTCCGGTTCACCAAAAGTCGGCATCTTAACTTCGAAATCTGAAGTCTTTCTCTTAGACCACTTAAACGTCTTTATGAGTTTCGGTTGTTAACATGAGAACAGGTCAGGGTGTAACATATCAGTAGGATCTCGATGGCCAGAATAGAGGACAAGCAAGCCGAGGGATAAAACCGTCATTGGCGGAAAAGTATCGTTCCAACCAGAAGATGTCGCCCTGTCCTGGTGAAGATTTGTGATGAGATCCGAGCTGGCGACGAACAAGAATGCTCGCAGCAATGAACCGGTAGGAATGACCCTCTTCGGCAATCGGGTATCGTCGCTCGCAAAACCTCTGTCTATTTTCTCATGATAATATAATAAAATGCTTCTTAGCCAGGTGCATGAGGTAATGATCCTCCATAAAATGCGTGCGGTTAGAAATCGACGGAAGAACTTTTATTGCGATCCTGAATTTTGCCTTGTGCAGCAGAGAAGATTCGATTAACTACGTCGGACGTTGATGGTCCACGATTATTTATTCGAATAGCTCAGAATCTCCGGGCGTCCAGCATTTTTTCCCGAAAAGCTACTTACAAGATCAGCGTTTCGAAATTTCGATATCGCTTTTTCTTTGAGGTAGAGAGTGATTATTTTATTTCCGTTTAATTGTATAAGGAAAGCACTTACGCATTTCCGTAGCTGATATTTATCTTTTTCCCTCTCCGAGCTGTGAGCGCCACGCTTCCATTCAAGGTCAAAGATTTTTTTGTGTTCTTAACCTTTTTGCAAAGGCTCTATTCTTGCATTCTTCTGTGCTATTCACACAGGATGAACTTTTACATAATAATGCGATTATTTAAGACTGAAATGTTTCTTCATAAAAAAGAGCGCCATATATGAGCGCGTGCTACAAAAAGGAGATTGCAATAAATGTATTAGTCTCTAGCTAAATTTTTAAAATATATTTTGATGTTGGTTCAGTTAATTGAGAGATTAGTGCCTGTAAATAGAGACAAATGCTCAAGCAATAATCTTTTGAGCTCGCTTCGTTGCTTTTTATACTCTACGAGGCAGGTTAAATGCCACATTTTCGTATGGCTCGCTCTAGTAATAAAGATTCAACAGATAAGAATTGTAAAAGTCTCTCTCAAACGAGGCGTATTTCAAGATGCGAAAATTTATTTCGTTTTGTCTCTGACATCTCCATGATAAGGATCTTGCTCCTAAACCTGTGAATCTTTTTTTTTAAAATTAGGAGTTGATGAATTTCAATTCATTATTCGTAAAGACAATCTGATATTAATAATTAATGCAGTGTTATTTTTTTCCAGACTTGATTCTTGTGAAGAGGATTGAAAACTTGAATAATGTGCTCACAACATTAAAAGGGCGTTGAAAATGTAAACGACATCAGTGCAAATGATAGAGTCGGGGTAAGTAAAACGCCTCTACATTTGAACTTGAATATTGCGGTTAGCAACATTATCATTCTCATTTATATGGAGGAGGTTGTTTAGTTCGCACGACTACACGTGTTCCCGACAGAACGGCCGTTCATTGGAAAGCGTGCGTTCTGTGAAAAAAAGGAAAGAAAAAACAATAAATGGGGTGAATGTATTACGTTCAGAATTACGCTCGTAATTTATGTTATTTCATGATGCCCAAAAAGAGGTACACGGGGTAATAGTAATTTGCTCGATTATACTTTTGTTACACATTATCCCACAGTAATAATATCAAAATGCGAGCTAAACTTATTGACGAACAGTTTAATATAAACGTAAAGACAAAATATTTTACATTCCGATTGGAATATAACTTATTTTTATTTTGCTTATTTTTATTTTTATTATATAGCGATTATGTCCAATGAAGATTTCTAAGTATGATCTTGTAAGGAAAATGTCAATTTGAGAGAACATAGAGAAAATATCTTGTGAATACACGACCCTGTGGGAGCTGAATGTATAAAAGGAAATCGCTTTACTTTAAAGTAAATGATTCAAGCGGTCTATGTGCGTGCAGCGCTCGTGTGAACCAGTTGTGGTTTCCTTTCATTCAGCAACTTCTTCATCGAGAATTGTCACACGATTGCAAAGGCGATTATCTCCTGGTATCTTGGCGCACCGTAGAGTAAAGCACGATTTTCTTCAATTACAGTTTTCCCATTTCTCCGAGTTTGCAATTAACATTATGTTTCTCACCAACAAAATTATTATTCCTTAAAAGATCAACAATCCGATGTGTTATCACTTCCGAAAATAGGAATGATGACGTTCTGATGATCATTGCAGTAGTAGGAATGAAAAATCATTAATATTCGAAAAATTAAAAAGTTTTAATAGTTCGGAAAAGGCCTTTGGAAGTGGGAGGTCGAGATTGCCTGGGGATGGCGGTTCGTGAGATACTGGAGATGTAGCAGCAACTTGGTGGTTATAATGCGACTGTAATGGTCGTCACAGAAGCATCGCGTGTTGTCAGTTGCCACTAAAGCCCGCGTGATACTAACAAGACCTACCCCATCATTATAGCGTGTCCAATGCAATATTGTGTATCTCAAATGAGGCACTTGAAGTATAATTTTTTAAATCCTTAAAATTATTCCTCAAGAATTCCCATCCATATCATTTTGAGTGCAGGATTTAAAGATCGAAGCAATTACAAGTCCTTCGGGAGCTAATTATCTTTGATCAGAAAGTGCATGCATCCGAATGTATAAGAATAGCTTAAATTGATAATGCCTATAGCTATACGATTACTGTTGCACATAAAGAATTCCATCTTTAAAATTGTGCACGTGTTTGCTGTGCTCTTTTAAATCCGGATGAGCATTATGCTATCAGTTCATAAAACTGCATCATACGGCGATGTGAGGAGGCGTGGTGCCGGATGCGCACATCATAGAGATTTGCGCATTTCCGATGAGATCCAGATTGATCTTCCTTATGAATCTCTGAGAATGCCTCTTAATGATGCAATGATAGAAACGTATAAACCGGTGATTTGAAATAGTTATTACGTTGAAAAGTGATCTGTATACGTTAATAGAAAAGTCAATAGGGATTTTTGCAGAAGGTTCGATAAGAGAGGACTTCCCTGATTTCACACGCAACATGTCACGGCCTCTGGGTAGCACCTTGCATTCTGGATAGCCCTCTGACCCTTTATCTTCCTTGGTTCTTGCGCCGACATATAAGGCTGTATTACCATATCAGTATAAGCATTGTTTCCTCAACAAGCAAGTAAGGATGGCTAGACTTGGTTGCTTACTTGCTTGCTGACTTTCTTGCTTGCTGACTTGCTTGCTTACTTGCTTGCATGCGCCAGCTGATTCGATCAAAAGACGGGAACGACGGTAGTCTTACACGTAGACGCCGCCAGCTTTAACGATAATTCTAAGGAGACGCACTAATTGAATTACTTCTGCTATTTAAACCAACGACTATCAGTTACAGCCGGCTACGCTTTTCTGGACAAACTTGCCACTTGCTTATCTACTATTCCCTGTACCACTCGCTAATCTCCATATCTGATTGAGATTTTGCTTATATGAATGCCCTTTAACCCTTGCTATGCGATTTCAATTTATACTCAAGGTTCAAACAGATTTAGCTAAGAGGGCATAATGTTCCTTACCGTACGAACAAATTCAGTTCCTTCAACTTTACATATGTAAGAAGTTTGGAATGTTCAAATGAACGAAATATTTTTTTTCTAATTCTCAATGAGGAATCTCAATGAGGTAATGCGAAGAAAAATGAACATTTTTGCTTTTCTTCCATGGTTGTTTGTTTTTCCTACTAAAAAGTATCAAAAAATTACTTTCTTACTAATTTGTTTGCGTTCTGAACGGGATTTTTAAAAAATTTTTAATTTCCGCGACCTTTTTTTATTTTCCTATTTATGGCTAATTAATTCTAAATTTCATTGATACCCTCTATAAATATGAGTAAAGGTAGAATCTTCTCGGAGGGTTATTTTCACTCCCTTGTCCTCCGGCCCTCATGGTTTCTCTATCAGGGTGTTCAGTGTACTTTTGAGCGCGATGCTGCGCCGCGACGCTTGCTACATCTCAGCTGTTTTTACGACGCTTTGAGTCGCGGGCGTCGCACCGGAATGCACTAATGAGGACTTGGCTACCGTCACACTTCCCCCTCGGCGTTCCCTTCAGCTACCCCTGCGTCTGATGCAATACTTGTATTCCAACCAGTACCCTCTCAAAGCTACCCAACTGCAACTACAGTGCTACAATTATACTACTCGACACATAGTCACTCTCCTTGGTCTTTCGCCACCGTTCGAGATTGGGTTCAAGTTTTTTTTTTTTTCATGTTTTTTCAAGTCTCTCAGTATCTCAGCTCAGTAGTTGAAACTAGAAACGAGCAACAAATATAAGCTCAGATGTATAGATTTATTAAAATTGAATTCGTTAAATTAACTCTTATCGTTTTTTAACTTTTTCAATTATTTTTCACTGAGATGGGATTTTTCGCTATGGGGTTGAATGATTTAATTATTTAATATTATTTCTGAATAAAGTATCGAATAGATTACACGGAGAAAACTGGATATTAAACCGTAATATCTAGCTATTTAACTATGGGACGACTATCTAGATATTTAGATATAATATAATATCTTGATATTAAAACTTAATATACAGATATTAAAATATTGGACGTTAGAATATTTGGATTATATATTTTAATATCTGGATATTAAGTTTTAATATCAAGATATTATATCTAAATATCTAGATAGTCGTCCCATAGTTAAATAGATAGATATTACGGTTTAATATCCAGTTTTCTCCGTGTATAATAAAAGAAATAGGAAAAACTTTCTATCGTTTTTTGCAAACAGGTTTCTGATATCGTAGTATGAAGTAAATCATTTTTTTTTGCGTTTCGTCGAATTTCTTTTGTAAGGAAAGGATTAGAATCTACATTTTCTCTTTTGCGGTATAAATTCAACATCTGTTCTTTCTCCACATTTGGACCACCCTGTGGACGGTTGCGGTAGATTTAGTAACTGATCGACGTCGAGTACCCTTGGCGACCTCCGTCTTTTTTGAGAAGTCATAAGGCTACTATAGGGTATTCGAAAAATGCACATTTTTGCTCTGGGGCCGCTCAAGGTTCACATTTCACAAGAGCAAGTCTAAAAAAATTCTCCCTAGTATTTCTTTTCAAGTAATAGGACTTTGAATATTGAATTCTTCTTCTCACAATTGTGTTTATTTATTTTACTTTCCCTTAAAATTGAATTTCCTCTCTATTATTTTATTGGATTCAGTCGGATAGAAATCTTGATTTGATCTTAAATTAGGTCAGATTGGCATCCTTGTTTTGATTATGGATTAGATCCGATTCACTTGAATAGAAATCTGGTCCGTTTTTAGATTAGATCGGAATGAAACTGTTTGATTCAGATACAAATTCCGTTTTTAAATGGATTCAAAAGGATAGAACTTCTTCTATCCGAAACTTTCACCAGGGTACTGATGAATGGATATTTTCTGCCCTTTTTCATCTTGACTTTTATTTTTTCTTGGATTTCGAAATATGCAGAGGATGGTCATATTTCATTAACCGAGATCCATGGACTGTAAAAGCCACAAACCTGTTTTCGGGTACTTCGTTACTTTTGTGGCATTTCATTCTTATACTGGGTTGACTCGAATGAGATAGAGATAACGGTGCGCAACGTTCATTTACTACCATCACTTCCAGCGGCAGTTTTTAGACTTCAGAATGTCGCAAACAAATTCTTTATCAGATCACATCTCATCGCGATGGAAGATCTCATAACTGCAGCTCAGTTCTGTCGCAAAATAGAAACAGAGGAATCATTTAAACGTAATGTTGGGTATAAATAAGCGGGATAGAAAGAGAGGTTAAATAATATTATCGAATAAAGATCAAAGATTTGGTGTATGATAAAACAAGAAATTATAGAAAAAATTTAAATATATAGTCATTTTTATGGAAAGAATTGCTGTATATTCAAAATCGAAAAGAATGATTTAAAATGATACGAAAAAGAAAAAGTGAGAGAAAAAAAGAGGCGAAAGGGGAAACTTGCAGTTTCTCTCGTGTCGGACTTTCAAAGAATAAAGAAACGAAACGGCTCGTGGACGTACTTCGTCACTGGAATCTTTGGGGATTTAGATTCATGTGGCGTGAGAGTGTTTATAAATACGATAAGTTGGAAGATTTGTCATGTCGGCGTCGCGTGGCAAACGTTACTATTCAACCCCACTCACTATCGCGAAGAGCACTACCATCTGGTAGAAAAAAGACATAAATTTCTGAAATTAATCCAATTAATAATTAACTTTATAAAAATAACCGCAAAGCGTTCCATTTTACTATTGACCTTGATTCTTCTTTATTATTATACCTGATTTTGAATCTCAGCCAAATTTACTCTTTGGCACAATTGGAAGATACATGTAAGATCTTCATCGACTAACTTTCTATACATTGATTTGAAATTCTCCAAATTATGTAAACAATTACAAATTGTGGAATTTATAATTTTGTGTTTGAAGGAGGCCGCAAAGATGAAAGTTATTTTTTCGGGGGAGTTTTTTTCGAGGGTAAGAGGCGCCTCGATCATCAGCTGACGAGGCTGTGTTGAGATACGAAGATGGATTCTCGTTTGGGTGGACAAGGATGTTGACACGTGACGTCTCAGCTTCTTTAGTCTGTCACACTTTCGGGCTATTTTTATGCACATCGCGGAAAAGCCGCGTAGATTCGAGTCACTCAGACGAAAATTGGAAAAGGTATTTCGGAATTTTAACATTTTTTAAGCTCATTGAGAAAGCGAAAGAAAGCTACTAGAAAATGAAAAGAAATTGAAATGAAATGAAAAGAAATGTCTATTATAATGAAATGTGAAGTAGCAGTAGTGGGATGGAAAAAAGAGAGGAACAAGCAAGCACTGACATATTGTTGCAAGCCCTATCACAAACCCTCGTTCCATTTTAAGCCCCTCGTTTAAGGGGTAGTCATATAATCATGGCCTATTATTCAGCAGCCCCGTAAGCATTCGTCTACTATCTTCCTGAATCTGAGCAGTGGAGCATCAAATTGGCCCATGTTAGCCGCCCGCATTGGAGGAATAAGACCGCAAACATTTATGTATGCGACTAACTCTTTCTATAGACTATGCACTTACAAAATACAGGGTGGCAATAAAGCCGTTGAGGGGTAGGATGAAGCCGAATTACTGAAGGGTGCACAATGCTCAGGTACCTACAGCAATAAGCGCAACGATAAATTATGTTTGGTTTTCAGATCAGTACGTTAAAACACCACTGTACAAATAACTACCGACTTGACAAGTTTGCCCGGGGAAGGAGAAAGACTGAAATATTTTCTCAATCCGATTATGGAAAAGTCAAGGCTGTGACCCTCATTCTTAATTTTTGAAGTGATGTTCCCTAAATCTGACTAGCAAGATTCGACTAATTGAATTAATGACATGTTGTATAGCTATTCATTTTTTTTATCGATTTATCTGTTGAATTAGTAAAAAATTAGTAATTTGATCGTAGTAAAATTCTAGACTTAATTTGAAACAGTCATTCAGTCTAAATCCGAATCAGTGAAAATTCACTGAATTTTTAGTAGAAACTGTATTGTAATATCAGTAAATTTTGGACTGAAAAGTCAATGAAAACTATTGGAATTTCAATAAATATTCTCGGATTTTAATTATTAAGAGAGAACTAATTTATTTAATAGTTAATTTTGACTTATTTAATTCGTTAGAAAATTTACTGCCAGTCCGGCAGATTTTGTATTGAAAACCCTATTGAAATATGACTGAAATTTCAGTGAGTAATTTTTGGCACTATTTCAATTAGTCAAATCTTTATACTTATAATAATCTTACTAATTCCGTTCGTTCGTCTTTTACTTTTTTACTTTGGAGATTAGGTTTCTACCACTAACAGCTCGACTAACATGGTGATAGTAGGAGGAGTCATGTTGGCTTTTTAATAATAATTTAAAATTGATGCACCTGCTGCTTAATTACAACTAAGCAATAAATTAATTAAAGTGGTTATAAATTATCTTTCTAACTCCAGAAAATTCCGTGTTTTTGTATGCATCTAAATGAGGTTAAAGTGGAAGTATGGTTGTAGAGTTTGTTAGCCATCATTCACTATGAGAGCCAACAAAGCGGAAAGCCGAAACAATTTGATCCGTGGATTGCATAAAATGCCAGGTTTTATTGCTTTATTGGTTTACAGCCTACTGGCGCCCATTTTAACGTTTTCGTGTATTCACATTCCACGAAATTATTTACGATATCCCGCAACTATTAATGCTTCTATTGTAAATCGTCCTCATTCCAGACGTCAATGCACTTTTGTTGTATTCTCGATTATTTCAAATTTATAAACAAATTTTCAATAGAAGCGTGAGAAATTGAAGAATTTTTTTAAATCGTCGAAAGTTTGAAACAGAAAAGAGTTTAGAATATACAAGTTCTATTTAAATCGTTCCGTATTTAATTATTAAACAGTCTCTACCGTTTTTAAAATATTTATATTTTTATCAGAAAATAAAGAGTCTTTGAAGTCAAGTTTTTTTTTAGAAAAATCCCCCAAAGCCAAAGTGACACGTTGGAAGCTTTGTTTGATGATTTCGTTGACACCCCCCAGTCTTTTCGTTGAGAAAAGGGCCCTCGAAATTTATTAAAGGGGCCAAGCGCCGATCTTGAAATCATGTCCCACGGTCCTTGTTCAGATAACAAGTGGATAAGAGTACAATTTTTTACCTGCAATTTTTATCTCTACAAAATCGAAGAATAAAAATATGATTGATAAAAACTTAATGATTTCTAGTACCTATTTTGACAAAAAATACATACTTGTATTCTCTTTTTTTTTATAAATCATAAATTTTTTTATAAATCTCTTTTTTTATAAATCAGATCTTTATCCTTATTTCTATCTTATCTTTAGAGTTGATAAATTTATGATTTTTTTATATCTTTTTATCGGCTGTTTGATATAAACTGGAGTCATTTCGGTAAAGGCATATTATTATTTTTATCCTGGGGGTGGAGTTTTTTTTACGAAAACTGATAAAAGTTTTACAAAAATAGTATTTATATCCTGATTCTTGGTTGATTCGAAAATCGATTTTGTTTTCCCCGCAATATAAGTTCGATATCGCTGTAAAAGCACTTGAGTCGACGCACAATGGTGGCCCAGTGTCCCAACACGCGCAATTACGTGCAAAACTGATAAAATCAATCCACCTTTATCATTTCGATCACCCTTCGACTGCGTGGTGTGCCGTATCGATTCATCGTTCGAGCCGTTGCACACTTTTTCGCGGTTCGATTGGGCTCCATTTAAAAGGGTGAGAATATTTTTCAAAGGATTGACGACGTCGTTAACTCGTGTCCCACAAAAAAATTTCCTGATCAACGACATATGTTTTCAAAATAAATATTATCCATCTGTTTCGTTATCTAATTCTTGAATATTTTCTATCTCAAAATTTATAATGGCATGGTGATTTAAACAAGAAAATAAGATAGATAGACTATTGCATAATTAAAGTTTTATATAAATCAGGATTAAAGGTGGAAGAGATTTAATTAATGCCATCCAATGATTGCTAATCCTTTTAGAGTCATTATGAATTCTGAAATGTGAAATTATTCTACAGAAAGCATGAGAAACGCCCATTCGTCACGTTTTCTGCAACATACTTGCACACAATGATAGGCTTTTTAATTAAATAATTAAAGTAAGTAAATCATCGCAAAAAACGGGTTTTTTTTGATCGGTTGAGTCCTTTTTAGCACAAATTAATTAAAGTAGTGTAACGAAATTAAATTTTCAAAAATTCTACAAAATCTTTTAAAAATCATAAAAATCTTTTGAAATATCTCAATAGAATTCCTTTAAAAACTTTAAAACTCTTCAAATTCCACGAAAACATTTAAAATTCTTTAAAATCTCTTAGAATTCTTAAAAACCTTTTAAAATTGCATGAATCAGACATAATCGCGCCAACGTGTTAGTTTGCTATAGTTTTAGTAAATAAATATGCAGCAAGTGAGAACAGAAGTGAAACTTTATTTGTTGTAAACAAGAGCTAAATAAAGTAACATAATTAAAATAACAGTTAAAAAAGCAGAGTCTAAACTTTGTAAAAGCTTTGATGATGAATCTCGGAGTTCATTTAGGCAGTTTCCCACAGTTAATAAAGCTATTAACTTTATCTGTGTTCTGAAACTTATCCGGGTAGGTAAACCTGATGAATATAATTCAAGTTGTCAAGTTATCTGCCACATCTGCGAGCAGTGCGAACTATGGGGTTTTAGGTCGACAGGTCTCTGTTTCTTTAGTCCTGGTCCCCATGGTCGCGTGGCGTTTTAACCATATACCTACCTGCTTACCTATGGTCCATATTCTCCGAGGATCCTAAATGCTATCTGATGAGCTGTCCCAACCAATAAGCCTCTTCCTGTTGAGCTCGTCGAGCTGAGGGGAAATCATAGTAAAGTCGGGAAAGGTATTTGGACCCCTCGGCAGTCCAAAAACTCCTTCTTTAGAGCACATACATATTGTCCTTTCCAAAAATATATAAATAACACAACTGGGAAAAAAGGCCGAAGGCAAAAATTTGTTTACATATCGCTTTTCATCAGAAAAGCTGTGGTGAATCTTAAATCTTGAAAATAACATCATAATTAGGTATTAATTTTTAAGAAAAGAAAATACTCCTTACTTTTCCAATTTCTTAGAGTGACCCAATTTCTCTCAATTTACATTTTTTTCAACGGAAATTTTCTCCTGGAATAATTTTCTTATCTTTTTAAGCAAAAAAGCATGGAGCGTGAAACCACTTGGGTTTTCGGGTTGCAGAACGCGGAGATCGGACACTTTGTAATCTGGCTTTGAAAAAGCGAGAAACTCGTGCAATCCATTCGAATGTAAGCTGTCGCACCTGGCAGTGCATTGAAGCTAATCGCTTTTGGTTGCCTTTCGATAAGCACTTACTTATTTTCCTCGGAGCATTCCTCGAAAGGCCTTCCAAATAGGCAGCGCGTGTTTCCTATTTTCGATGAAGATTATCCTGACAACAAAGGTGGTCTCTCGCTGGCTACCCGAAACCGCCATACTGGTTAATGATATTTAAGAGGGACACATTTCACGGTTCAGCTTACAAATGACCGGATTACCAGATCCACCGAGTGTGAGCTTCTACTTTTACCAACCGTTTAACTCGAATATATACAAAATGCTGCTAAACCATCAAAGCCCACCGCTTGAGGTTGGCGACAAGATCGCCGATTGCTTTTTATTTTGAGAGTCTTGGACAAATTTTCAAAGGATGCTACCAGAGACTGCTTTCTCGTAAAAGATTGTCAAAAAGGGACTTCAGAGTTCTTAAAAAGCGGAAGTTTTATGCCAATACTCAACGGGGCAGTCCTTCAAGATTGTAGCTTACAGTCTTTGACTTAAGGTTAGTTTTTAGATAAAAATATATACAAAAAAGAAACAGAATTAAAAACTAATATTGTGTATTAACCGAGTAGTGGTTTTCTGAATGGAGCCCCTGAGGGGAAAAATCACACGAAATTTAAAAAAAAAACCTGGAGGAATATATTTGTAGTGAAACCTTCAATGAGAACCAACGTAATGAACGAAGAAACTAATTCGACATGCTTCACCAGGATCAGCGAAACATCGTTTGTAGGAACGTAATGAGAATCCGTACTTAATTAATGCAAACTCTCATCGGGAGCTGGGAACGAGGAAACGGTTCTGAGAATCACGAAATAATGCTATATGCTAAGTAACACCGGTATATCTCTACCTTCTTCTTATCATGAGAATCGATTAACACCATTCGATAAGACAGACAATACCTATCGATTTTAATAACTATACAACAGTAATTGATAGGCCTATAATGACCCAAGAGGTTTCTATCAACAAACTTAACGAGGAATAAAATTCCAATTATGAGTTATTAGCACGTCTCCGAATAATTTTATCATACTTATTTCAAGAATGGAGGCGACGATATATTTGATACGAATCTTTATTCATTTCATCAATTTTGAATAATTATAGCTTTCGTATTCATAATGAAGAAAAATTTGTTTTCATGCATTTTCAATTCACAATTAAGAGCGCGAAATAAGTTGGTACTGAATAAATTTTTAATATGCACAGACAATAACCGAGCGGAAACATAATAGAAGTTTCAATGTGAATAGACAAAATATTCATCTCACTTTATTCTACAAGTTAATTATAGTTTTTATTGTTTTATGCGAGACTATGGATCACAACTTGTGACTTTCTAAGCCTTCAATTAAAGTACCTTTATCTCTAAAAGGTGTCATGTTTTTGTTACTATTTTTTATCTTACCCGTTTAAAAAAATGAGAAAAAGTAATGAATTTTGGTCATGACATTGAAAAAGTGTAGAAGGTTGCGTGCTCTTCGAGCATCGTACGTTAATGGTATATCGGTTTTGGCAGGTGGTCGAGCATCGTATCGAATGAACATCTCCAACTCACTGACCGGAACGTGTATCATCCACGTTATGTGGATGAATAATTATGAACTGCGGCGAGTGCTTATAAATGCGTAATCGGTTCTGCAATGATAACACAATTCCGGAGTGCACTCCCATTAATTTTCAGAGTTCCGGTGTACAATGTTAAGAAACTGTTCTCCGAGGCATTAAGAAACATCAATTTCTCCTTTATCTCACCGAAGATAAATAACGATTATCTTTATGAAAGTAATTTATCTTCAATTCACGTCTCGCAGTAATTTTTTTATTCAATGCTTCAATTTTGCGCTGTTTGCTATACATGAAAAAAAAATAATTAGAATTTTTCTAACGGCTGATGATGGTCGAAAGGTCTTTTAACTCTCTTTGAGGTGGTAGACAGTTTCCGTGGGATTTGAGTCTACAAAATGTGCATTTCTTAATAAGATCAGGAAGAGATTTGTCGGTGTTAAGAGTTTTTCCTCTCTGGGTGAAGATCTGTCACAAGATAGTTTTGGTTGCTTATATGTGAGAGAAAGAGAGTACGATTAACATTCTGATTTATGTAAAGGCATTCGGAACTGCCGTTGCATCTCAGGCTCGAGCATGTCTTTGAGTGGCACACCTTGCGATTTCTTATCGGTAATGATCTCGCTCATATTCGCGAACTTCATCCGCCTCAAGTTATTAATTGTTTTTAGAGGAGTAATGAATTATTAATCAAACTGCTACTGGGCTTTTTTAACGCTTGTGCATTTTTATGTGAGCTTCATAAAGGCGAGGTCGAGTCGACTAGGGGTTGGATAAAATCTTCCAAACAAATAATTTAGATTATCAGTTTTTAATAAACATTATAATCAACTCTATGATAAAAAATCTCGAAATGGTTCAGATGTTAGAATGTGGAAACTCATCGACTTTTACTAATTTAATGTATAATTTAAATATATGTAATAATGCGGAATTTAGAAAGTGAGACTTTTTTACCACCATGACAAATTATTCGTGAGCAATCTTCTGAGTGTTAATAACAAGCCAAAGCACTTCCACTTTTACTTCCATTTCAAAAATAAAATAATGAAATGCTTAAGCACCATTTTTATGGGAACTGTTGCTCAGAAATTTGGCAACAACATGCTAGAATCGACATTTACATTCGTCCTTTGCCTTTATAATGCGATATAAAGATACGATCAGATTACGACTCAACAAAACGCGAATCTCTTCTCGAGGTGCGTGCAGCTCCACAAGAGATACAACTTTATGCCCCAGGGTACTAAATAAAACTTCTTGTCCTTCTCTACATTCTTCATTCTATTAGGTATATGACCTAGTCTTTGAGGAAATTCGGCGTTTTTCAAAAGATCTTTATTTTTATTATGTCTAGAAGATATTTGGAATTTCTGCTTCAGGAAATGTAGTTGTTTCGAAATTATAAAGTATTTATAATATTCAAAAGCGTGTATAACAAAAATCAATTCAAATTTACCTTTTATTCTAATCCTAGGTGAAAAAAATCTACCTAGAAATACTTGTGACTCTTAATCAAATTGTCTTAATTTCTTTTATGTTTCCGCATGAAGTTAACTGAAATTCCTAATTAAAATCATGACATTTAAAATATTTTTTCCAAGAGCTATATCACTAGATCTTAAAAAGCAATTTATGTAATTTATTTTTTGCAGGAACGTTGCGGTTTGGCCCTTGTGAAGTGCACCTATAATATAGGAGAAGCGTGCCTCTTGTAAGAGAAAGAAGCGTGTCAATAAGGCGCGTTCAGTGCACCTCCTGTCTTGAAAAGGTAAGTGCGTAGTTTTTTTTCCCTGCCACATTGGTGATGCACTAAATACAGATATTACCGAGATGCTATGTATTTATTGGTGGGTCCTTCGGCACGGTCTTCAGGAAATTGCGAGAAGCACTTGCGGAATATGGCAGGTGCTTTTGTGATGTGCGACATGGCAGGAAATACAAGCATAGCCTTCGTTAATGCGATCTTGCCTTATGGGGCACTTTGTATGGGCAATTTCTCTTTAATGATTATGGTTCATTTGCTCAGTCATCGAACATGTCAGAGGGTTATGCAATATGTAAAATACAACACAGAGATCAACGAACCTCCTCTCTTTCTAGAAAACAATATTATACTAATACATGAAGTCTTCTTTAAATTTTATTAATTAATTTGAAAAAAGTATCATAAATCGTGATATGTGAAATCATTAAAAATATCACTATTTTAAGTTTCAATCTTTGAATTTAAAGTACAATTAGTAAACACCACATAAAGTGAAGGCTTCAAGTAATGCTCATCAGGAGAATATGGTTATACAATATATGAATTATATTAATATTTTCAGTATTATTATATCTCTATGACGTTGAATTTGCACGCAGGACAGTGTAAGCCTATCTTTCAATCTTGCATAGATCTCACGGCTGTGACCTCCGTAAATGTTGTTACTGCATTTCCCGTAGGAATCGGGGGAAAGTAATAATAACGCCTAGATGCGAAGTGCACGTACCGGACATGTAGACTGAGCTTATCAGATTAATTATAGCCACTTGCGTGAAAAATGGTCAACTGAAATACGTGTGTTTCAATCCCTATAAGCGAATTACATTAAAATGAACCATTTTATTTATGAACTTGGCGCTTGAAGATGATGTGCGCAGAAGATCAAGAAAGAACAAAGAAATCTGTGCGCATTTTAATTTTACACGTTTTACACCCGGGAATATAATTCTTCGTGAAGGGTTACGCTATTTTAGTATTTATGTAATGCAATTACTTTAACATCTATTTCAGAGTCGCTGCAGGTTAATGTTTGCGGGATTCACAATTGCGGAAAATGTACGATGTAGATTTTCTTTGATAAAAAAAGGAAATAATTTTAAACAAATAACGAACTAAACATGCATGTTCACTTTTTAGGAACTACATTTTTTGCTTCCTCATAGAGGAAGCTTTGTTTTCGATACATTTTCCAATATTTTTAAAATCGTTTATTTAAACTTTCCTCACGTGATAAATGTCTATTACAACATTCTAATAAATTGTCCGGATGTATGTATGTGTGTGTGGATGTGTGTATGGATGTCGCCATTTTTTGTCGCCCTATTAACTTAAAGACAGTTGTAGATAAATTGATGAAATTTGTAGGGTATATTGGTACCACCAATATCTCAAAACGTGCCAAAGGATTTTTCAAAATATTGAATTTGAAAATTTTTATGTACTTTTTGAATTTTTGTAAAAATGATTTTTCGACTATAACTTCTCACATAATGAAAATTAAATGCTTATGTAAAGAAAAGAAAGATTCCTTGCGTCGAGACGAATCGATTGACCTGTATGATTAATGAATTTTATTGAATTTTAAGAAAATTATGATTATTTTTAATTTTAAAAATTTTCATTTCTAAATGCTTCCTCTATGAGGAAGCAAATTTATTTGCAACATTATTATAATGAGGAAGCAAAGTGCTCAAAAAATGAGCACAAAAAAAATACAAATACAGTTAAATGGAACACCCGAGATAGAATTCACAGCTAGTTTTTAAAGTTAGACATCAGTTATAGATAATAAAGTATTGCAATGCACTTGATTTTGGTTCAAAAGTCGTGTGCTTTAAATTATCTCGCAGATCATCCACATCAATATGTTTGAACTTTGGAAATCAGACACAAATATACTTTCATTCTCAAGCACACATACCTGAGACATAAGCTAGTATTTTTATATGCCCCGACTGGCATAAATAAGCGATATTATGAGCCCGACACGCTTTAGCAGGAGATGCTGATTTTCTAGAATGAGCCGAAACTCTTTACTATGGTCTGATATGTTCAGCATTTCACGTCACTCTTCCCAGGTAAATAATATTTACGGGGTGCATAAAAGGCAAGATTTTTAATTTTATTTTTTTATTATAAAAGTCTACATAACGAAATTCTTTAACACATGTGAGATTATATATAAGATAGAATAAAAGTATTGATCATTTTTCTTCATGAATGCCGTATACATGACAGTAATTCTAATCATAGAATCACTTTTATAGCAATTAACTGTTGCAGAAATGTGCTCAATTAGTCAATTAGTTACGATTCCGTAGTTTTACGTACGATTCCGCGAAGAGGCTCGTCGAATCTCATTCAGTCCACTGTATACCTGAATGAAAGAGGCATATAACCGTTATTCCGCGAAGATCAACACGAAGCAGACTGATTATTCAAGGCGTTTAAAAATAGTTTATGATTTCAATTAAACCTAGACACGCCGCAAGTGAAACTATGGATGAGCAATTATATGTAGTGTCGGCGAAAGATATACACAGAGAAAAGCTCGGCGACTCGGAAATTCAATAACATTGATTTTATTCCGGTAAATATTAGGTCCGGAAGTTTCAATGATTTACTATTTAATCAGTGCCATAATAATTACGTATAACCGAAATAAGCGATGACCTTGCTTTTTGCAATATCGTTGCGCAACATTACTTTCCAGAGAACAAGGTGGCAACGGACCATCGAGAGATTTATTAGACTGTAACGGAAGCGCGCGACGATCAAATGCTTCTTTCCTGCAAGAAACAGGCTCTTTTTCCGACTTACGAGTAGGCAAAAAGTTATTTACTTACCTACGGCAATACAAAGAGTATCGATCCAATCTAAATTTCCGAAAAAGAGGGTTTCTACGCGTGGGAAATTTTCAGGGAGACTCTATCAGCTCTATGTTGATTGAAATCAATTAATGCTAAACAAAGTATGCCAAAAAATGCTTAATTCACTATATTACGAATCGAAATTCCGGGAATCTGCTCTGCTGAAAATTTAGTGTCGGTGAGCGCGTCTGAATTAACGGCAATAAAGAGGGGTAATAAAAAATGCAAATCTTTAATAGAATTGCCTATGCGTCCGAGACGAAAGAGATCCGGCCGCCTCTCCTCTTCGTCTACAGGAAGCGGACTGAGGCGTATATAAGTAAGTCAAACAGGCAAGTTCCATGAAATATCTAGTATTCGCGGCACATTACCATTATCGTGGCCGTCTGGCATAAGCAATAACAATTACGGATATCGCTAATTTTATGCGCAGGCCATCTCTCATGCCCAGCACAATAAATAAGTGTTGTTGCTTGGGAGTAAAGTTACTGATCTAGTTCGCGGCACCCATTAGGCGGCAGTGTGAACCGTATCCTTTATGTATCCTCCTGCGCGATGCAATGTCGGTATGCATCGTGTACGTATGTGCATTGCACGATGTACCTACAACTATGCCCGTTTCCTTCCACATTAAATCCCAGCGAATCGCGAATCTCGAGTCGCGCTGAATTGCCGTGGGGCACGCACAGAATTATCGCGCGAAACTCACCGTGGCGGGTCTCTTCTGTGCTTAGACTCGTCGACAGCTGAAGATATTTTTTTTATAGACTATAAGTTATCATTCTTCGTACATTACTTATCGTAAAGGCATATAAGGAATCAAAATGCCTCTACTTTTGACATGTTTATCATAAATAGTTACATAATAATATCTATTATGCCCTTGTATGTCCATTTTGAAATCATGCTCTTTTTCTCTGACAATCTATTTCCGTTTGGTTCCCATTCTATGCCATTATATTTCATCTATTGCATCTATAATAAATGAGAATAACTATCTCACCCCTAATAATTTACTGCATATCTTCATCCCACATCCCCTACTTCCATATCTAATGAAAATTCTCACTTTCGAAACGAGGGAAGTTTATAAGTCGCAGAGTCGGGAATTATGGAGATGATATTGAAGGAAACGTGAGCTGTCAAGTATTTAATTACCAATCAGAAACGCCAGATTTGCGTGGCTGATTCCTCAGTGTGCTTCAGGCGGGGATCATCAGCGACGGGAAGATTGCAAATTCATTGTGTTCGAGCCTTTTAATATTCGTTAGCACTGCTTTTGTAAATCTTGTTGAAAATAATATGCATATTTGCAATGTGCATGTGCACTTGCATAGTTATTAGTTAACTAGAATCACCTACCACTACCAGTGGTGCGCGAACTTTATTAAACGTACAGGGTATTCGCATCGCAGCTGCATGCGAAGCGATGCATAATCAACATTAGATAACAGATCTCGGTTCCTCGATGACAGGCACACGGCATCCCCGTAATCGCCCTTGCACTTCGCGGCGTTGTATACAGGGTCGATTAAAATTGGCTTCTTTTGCTCCACTAACTTCCGTTTCCTTCGTTCTGGCCTATGAAAGCTTCCGAGAACAACGAGTCTCCGGATGTGCCTGCTATAACCTCACGATTCACGTTTTATTAATGAAAATTCAGATGTAATGACCAGAACGAATTTTTAAATATCGATAAAAATGGAAAGAAGGCTTTTAGCATAATTTAATATTGTCGTAATTATACACTTTAATAATTCTTCCGCAGCCTTTTTGAAAACAAACACTGAATTTCAAGTAACTTTTAATTAGATTACATCAACGCTTTTCTTTTAGTAAATCTGTACGGACCTCTTCCGCCCTTGTTAAGCATTAGACAATCGAAACGAGTCACGCGCCCGTTAGAGTCACTCTTGCGCGCCTAGGAGAGTGCAGTAATTAATATTTGCAGTTAAATCTGCGATCTAGATCTGACCGAACCGCTAACTTCAGCGAAGCAGATACCGGCCTGAATCCGTTGCGTCTGGCATTCAGATGTGCGAGGCGCAGTAAATGACGCAATTTCATCTGACGCAGACAACGTATTACAATATATTGTGAATGAATCAGCAATGCTTACTTGCATTTTCCTAATACAATGAACCATCTTTTACATTGAGATAAATTCAATCTTTTCTAAATATATTCCACACGAGTCGTTTTTGAATTTCAAAAATTAGAGATTTTCATTTATTTAGCTCCATTGTTGCAGTAATTGCTTCTTGTTTTACATACGTGTGAAATAAGATTCTGCGAAATGGACTATTTCCTTTATTTTAATGGAAGGTAACGGCCGTGGCAAAGCATATTAGGTTCGCCGATATTCATCTTCGATGATTTAATGAGTCGGTGGGTACTCGAAGGGTACTTAGGTACTTGCTACACCAACCACATGTGATTTCCTTTACAAACATTGCATGCCCGAGTCACTGCACCGTGACCCTTATATTGGACACAATTGCTGACTTTTAAAATCAGCCGAGCTTCGATTTATATCTGAACAATAGTGCATATTTTTTCTGCACTGATATGCCCACTTATGTTAAGTGAACATGACTTTTTTTTCCTTATCTCATTTCCGCAACCACTTCTTACAATCCTCTTTCTATTTTTAAATGTTTAAACGCCACAATTGCTTCCTATTTAGAAAGGTAATTAAAATTTAAAACTTAAACCCGTGTCGAAAAATTTCGTGGCACTTGGATTTGTCAAGACCGTCTAGTCTAAAAGATCTAGCCTGGTCCAGATCTGGTGCTGGTCATATTTCCATGAAAAAAAATTTCTAAGTATTGTCTTTACAGTAGTCTAGTATTGGATCCACCATCTTGAATCTCGGAATTTTCATTTTGGATTCGTAATCAGCGCCCAAGAAACTCCTTAATACTGAAA
Organism: Synergus gifuensis; assembly: GCA_904066015.1. Classification (NCBI taxonomy): domain Eukaryota; kingdom Metazoa; phylum Arthropoda; class Insecta; order Hymenoptera; family Cynipidae; genus Synergus; species Synergus gifuensis. Next base: position 3,939,708 of record CAJFCO010000030.1, read on the forward strand.
ATTATCTAATTTAAATTAGTAGACGAATTTTCTAAAACAGAGTTATTTTCTGTAGAGATTTTTGGTTTCTTTTAAGAGCAATCGAAAGAGTATTTTTCGTTCTTCAAAAGGCTCATAAATCCGTCAGGATTGTTATTTATAGTCTATTAAAAAACTGGGAGTTTGTGCCTACTGAAAGTCTTCATTGAGAGGCCGGAAGAATAAAAAATTATCATAGAGAAAAAAAATCGCGCACGAGTATTGGGAGCGAGATAAGTGATCGACTTAGGATTCGCAAACACGCTTGGAATGTAGCAATGCGGTGCATGGAATCAATGGCGTTGCAGCAAATCAAGTGTTTTATTCTGCATAACATCCACCAAACGACAGGTCTTCATACGGGTTATCTTCTTTCATTACATCGCCGCTCCAAATGGAGGAGCAGTGAACAGGGAATGCGGTCCTTATAGAGCATAAAGCTATTTATACTCCACATCAAACTCATACTCTTCATTTGATGGAATTAAAGATCACTTTTATTATCTAAAACCAATCAGTTCAGTATGAGCATTTTTATCTTGGGCTTTATAGAAGAAATTTATTGGAATTACTTCCATATCTTGTTTAGATAATTTTTAAGAAAGGCCATTCCGGTGCAATTCGTACATTTTTGTGAGAGATTATACTTCGGAAATATTAAAAACTGATTTTTTTATTATAAAAGAATGGTTTAAATGTTTCCAAGTTGTAATTTTCTTTAATTATTGTGATGTTCTACTTCAGTGGGCGTGACACCTCCCTTCTGCTTTTAAAAATGGAAGTCTAATAACTATTTACACATAAACTGCATGAATAAACATATAGCTACATAATTACAGACGTAAAGCCTCTTTTTAAGAGTCTTTTAACATGTATTACATCAATTAAATAGATTTTACAAGATTTCTTAGGATTTCCAAGGTCTATGAAGAATTTCTAGGAATTCTGAGGAATCTTAAGGGGTCTTTAAGGATTTTTCAAGATTTATTAATTTATTATGATTTTGAGGGATTAAAAAGAATTTCTCGGGATTTAATGGGATTTTAAATAAATTTTCAATAGAATTTATGATTTCTTGTCAAATAAGTCCTTATCGTCTTATATGTATTTATAATCTTTTATCAAAATCAATAAAAAGTGTCGTGTCACGGTTGAGATCCAATCAACTTGCTCGGCTCTTCCGCGCATTATTTCGAGCTCCAATTTTTCCTTGAGCAGGTAGTCGTTCTCCTGTAATTTGACAGCCAAAACGCTCCCAAGCAGGTGGCGAGTGTGTCTCGGTCGTTTAGTTTCTCTCGTGCTGGGTGTGAAATCGGGACAGACATCAGGTTCTTTTTTTTTCAAATTTTCTCGGCTCGTCAAAAGACTCCGGAAAAAATATATGAGCGGAAAATCGAGTGATCGCGACGGAATTGGCGCCATGTCTCTTTCTTTCAGAAAAAATAAAGACCACCATGATATTCTTATTTGGGTTGTCCTAATGCATCAAATTACTTTTTTCTTTATAGATATTAATAATATTTATTAAAATATGCATGGTACATTTTGTAAAAAAGTAGCAGAGGAATCTACGTAAATAAGACAAAAAAACAGATAAGAAAGACAATTTTTACACGTAGTGCTTAGTTCATTTTATAACGTCTTTTATCTTATGTTCAAATATTATATTTTCTTATTTCGACATGATATGGAAACTTTGTAAATTACAAGTGTTTAAGCTTCTGGAGTAAAAATAATTAAGGATTTTTTAAAATCCTCCAATTCGTAAGCCGTTTCTTATAAAACCGTGAAATTTTCAGGTATTGTCAATGATTACATACACTTTGCATATAGCGAAATATTTGAAAGATACTATTACTTGATTTTAGTCTGAACGATTTTTCAATTGAAAAAATAACTTTTTTTTCTGAGTCAATGTCAATTTCAAATTTTGAAATTTGTTTATAATTTTTGCTATTAAAAATTAAGTATGTAATCATTAAAATTACCTGAAAATTTCATTTTGTTTTATAAGATATCATGTCGAAATAAGACAGGGTGTCTACTAACCGGGAAAACCGAGAATTAGCCGGGAATAAAAATTTCAACCGGGAATATCACATTTAAAGTTTTCGAAAATATTGCAGCATTTTTCTTTCTCCCTCAAAATTCGTAAGTTTTAGGTACAATAAATTACCAAAATATTATTTTGTTTAAATATAATAAAATATCGCAATACATAAAATTACACATAGGGAAACCTTGTGTTAAATGCGTTTTATTTATGATTCTATTAAGGGGAAATTTGATAATTATAACCGGGAAAAAACCGGGAAATAGTCGAGAATTCGATGGTTGAAAAATAGTAGACACCCTGTAAGAAAATACATGTCAAGTAAAATGATTTTTTCCGGTAATTTTCTATAGTATTGTCGACAGTAAGACAGTTGAAAATATTTAAGGTAATTCGCAATATTTTATTTAATAATGTCGCGGTGGTGGTGGCCCCATAAGTCCTCCATGATGTCCTGATCCTGATCCTGATCCTGATCCTGATCCTGATCCTGATCCAGATCCTGATCCTGATCCTCGTTTACGCACTGGAATATAACTACTTAATAAAGGGAGGCCATGTAAAAGACGGTCCCTTTCAGCACTGGTTATTACAGTCATACGATGAATTCTGTAGCTGTACACCCTGTTAATGTTATTTCTATCTATTGGATGAAGAAGATCACCTTCTAGCATTCCAAGAAAGTAATCATCTACTACATATGGAATTCGCTCATGGTGACCATATTCGTAAATGCTACCATCTCTATAAGAAAAGCGGTTAGGAAGTTCTCCTATTGTTGGAGGAAGAAGAAATTGACGTTGGAATTGTTGAGTTGCTGAAAAGTAAAAATTTGTGAACTGAGATTTCAGAAAGGTGCTGGTTAGATTTGAGGGATTGTTAGATTTGAGGGGGTTTTTTACATTTGAGGGAGTGTACTTTCGCCTCGCTGTGAAGGTATCGAAACTCGAATTTTCAATTTAGATATTATGAAAAAATAATGACTCCTGGGAAAATTTTGAAAGCCTTTTGTAAAATTTCAAATGTTAGAAATAAAAGAATTGAGAAATTTTTAATTATTCCGGAAGCAGATTAACTGGTTTTAGTGAAAAATATTTATTCTTGCAAACGTAAAGTTAGCGAAATTAAATTTTCTCTTATGGTATGTAACATATGCCTTTCGGGACGTATATGGGTTATATTATTTTTTTTTTACTTACCATGAGAATTTTGCACAACTGCTAAGATCAGCAATAGAATGCCGGTGGCGACTCTCATTTTCTAAAAGCTGATTCTTACAGAAATGTATGAACACTGAAATAATTTTTGAATACGTTTTACTGCGGTATATATATATATATGACAGAATTTTTATGCTTTTATTATATGATTTTTGTGATGACTGTGGCTCTATAAATATGTCATATACGATCACGTGAACATTTTTTCATGAAACCAAAGTTATAAACATAATCTATTGTAAGCTATAAAGTTCTTATCACATACTATAAATTAAAATTTGAAAATTTTGTGTATTATGTTTCCTGTGACCGGCGGAAAAAATGTTTTCCAAGTGTTGTGTTACGGAAGCAGGAAAGAGGGGGGTTGTGATAGAAAATTTTTTTCTCATAAAGGAAACTTTAACTATTATTTTCTCGAAGCAAAACATCTTGCATCAATATTGAATTATTATTACTTTTTATTAGTTGATAAATGTCTAATATCAACATTCTAATCTATTTTCAAGGTTTGTGTGAATAAATATCGTAACTATAAAGACAGTTGTAGATAAATTGATTAAATTTAAATTTATAAAGTTTATTTGCACAACTAATATCTCAAAACGTGCAGAAATATTTTGCAAGATATTAGAAAGTTGTATTAGATATTTATCAATTGAAGAAACTATTTAAATATTAATTAAACTATTTTAAAAATATTGGAAAATGTAACGACTCGAAAGCTTCCTCTATGATGAAGCAAAAATAATGGAAATTTCTGTACGACAATCTGTCAACTCTTGCAAATCATTTTATACTGATTTCGGATCCATAATAATCCTTTAGGATTTAGTACTGAATTCTTCTCTCTACTTATTACATTTTTGCTAAAAAAAATCTCATTTTTTTAAACACCAACTGAAATTTCTGGTTTTCGAAATTCCCTGAACTGTACAATACATAAAACCTTATCTCGGATCAGACAGCTCACTTTTTTCTTGAAGTGCTTAAAGATCTGGTAAGTAGAGGAGTCTTGCAAGACTTTAGGGAGCAGAATAAGTAGTCAAAGTTGTGTGGGGTTCAGAGGGGTACCAAACTGGCAGGTAGGGAGGCAGAGACCCCTGCAGGGGGTCTGGTTGCCCTGACATGTTTATCACACTCGTTCTTTCACTCGTGCGGTGCGTTATGCTCTTTGTGTTATGTTATGTTATGTTATGCTCACTCTGACTCTGCGGCCCCGTATACGACTTTATAACGCTTTATGTTACTGGTGACAATCCTACTATGTTTTCCATCTGGATAACATACTTGCGTAGATAGCGAGAGAATTCGTGAACTTTTTGCTGTTGCTGCTTGCATTAACACGACACATGTTGTGTTCTCTTCCTACGTAGAGGTGTCGTCCCACGAAATACGAAAAGTACGCGATATGTGAGTAATATTGCATATGCGTTCTTGTTCCACCCTGAACCGTCCAACGTTCATTGAAATAAACAATAAAATTGTATTCAGAGTTGTGAGATAATTATAAATTGTTTAAAATCCAAAAAAGTGGGTAGACATGAGTTATTGAAATTATTTACTGTAAGAAATACGTATTTAAGTATTTAAAGTATAAAGTATAAAGTAAAAATGACTAAAAATGTGTGTCTGCAACCAATGATGGTCGTTCAAGGTCAGCTTGTTTGAAAATTAATATCACCACCTATGCCTCCAGCGAAACGTTAATTCTCCCCGTGAAAAAAATTTGCCCGCATTACGTAACGCATTAAGATCTCGCGATAACGGGGTGTAACAAATATTACGCTTTATTATTCATTTTCTGGTTATCGTGCTGGTCATCTACAATCAACATAGCAAGGATATTATACTTTTCTCATTCCTCTTGGTGGTGTCATAGAAATAATACATGCGAGTCGAGAACATATATATAACCATATACCCAGAGTATACTTATATACCCATATGCCAGAGATGTCTGTGAAGGTGAGTGCCATAAAGCGAATTTCGAGGAAGCATACGCGTCCGAAAAAGTTAAAACTATTCGTTATACTAACCCTCGAAAAACACTCCGACTTTTATATCCTTTCTGTCGTAAACCATCACAAGAGGTCGGTCTGTGTATAATGTATATTCGCATCGCTCATTTAATACCTTTTTCCATTTCTACTTCTTTAGACATTTCTTCTTATTTTTGACGTTCAATTTTTAGCATACTACTGGCTCCGTCGATTTCTCTTTTTATTTAAAATAGGGAAACTGGACGAGACCTTGGGGTTAATTAAATGTGGTTGTTTCTGCAAAAAATGTTAAATTTAATTTCAAAAATATTAATAAAAAAAGGTCATGGAAAAGTGGTAGAAAAGTGAAGAAATTTAAAAAAATGAAGTTTTACGGTCTACCTGTGTACAATGTAAATTGCAAAAGACTCAACTAGATCCATTAAGGCTCCTTTCTTCCTTAATCCGGATCTGGGGAGGCAGAAGTGGAGGTATAAGGTCGAGGTCGGCTCAAGGTGACTCTCAGAATCGAGCATGAATTCGACCTTGAGAAGAAACGCGATAATCAAGGGCTCGGTTAAACTCAGAGTCAGTCACTACGTGGAGGAAACAAAAAAGTCGCAAAAAATGATGCCCTGTAAAAACTAAAGAGAACGAGAAGGAAAAATGAAAGGGTTAAGTAGAAAAGAGAGGAAGAAGAAGAAGAAGAAGAAGAAGAGTGGAGAACGTTTGGCTTACTTGGCTGTCTAGACCTCCATGCCCAGGGCAATGGTACTCGTAAATAACACGGGGGACCGTCCCCTCGGGTCACATCACTACCGGCCACTTGATAAGACCGATAAGGCGCATAAAGAATGCTTGTCTTTCATGTTCACTCTCCCTTCTTTTACTCTCTCACTCTCTCCCTCTTTCTGTAATTCTTGCCAGCGAGTGTCGGTATCTTAATGCTCCCTCAATGCCATAAATTATGCGACACGGCTCACACAGTTGCGACGCGACGCGATGCGTTTAGTTGTCCTACGCTCGTCGCCTGGTAATAGAGAAATAAATATTATAAACATTATTGTAAATATTATAAATATTATATTTATCCTGACTTTACTTTCTTCTGTGTGTCGAATTTCGTCATGAGAAGCACGAATCATCTTTGCAATTATGGCAAACGTACAATTACAAAGATGGGTCAACGTCTTTTTAATGGCGAGACATTTCTCAAAAGAAGAGATTCGTTAAGGAAGAAATATGTTTCATTTTTCAAGACATTGGGCGACACTCTGATTTAAGTGATAAAAACGTCTTTAAATTAAATTCGAGGTGTTGAGGTGTGAGATATGGAGGCTACGTGCGCAAGATTCCATTTGATATACAAAATTAAATCTACTCGGGATTTAAATGATTTTTAGAAGTGTGGCAACAAATGTTGAAATTTTATTTACTGTTTAATTAATCATTTGAAACTTGGGAAAGTAAATTGCAAAAGAAAATAGTGGGAAGTAAATAATAAAGTAGCTTTTGATCGTGATGAGAGTTCGCAAAGGTAGAGCAAAGTGTAAATTGCGATTTCACAGTGAGATTTCTGAGAAGTTTGCTTGATGATAAATAAATCAGTGCTAGAAATTAATAAAAACGTTGGCACCTTTGCAGACAATGAGTACAATTGCGAGGTTCATAGAAATCTAAATTCTTGGCTGGAACTCGCACCTCCCTCACATATTTGCCAAAGTGTGTATTTCTACAAGATACGCTTGGCAATATTTCATGAGTTTCAGAGACTGAAGTCGTTAAAAAGATCTCACTGCGATATATCTTCATTTGCCTACATGCGATAAATAACTCAAGCGATGTCTAGCACCAGAGTCGAGAAAATCGTGTCAGCGGAATCAATATATAGGAAATTCGAGATTTATACTTTCCTGATTTTCCCTCGGATTTTCCTGACTAGTTTGCATTGAAATCGCATCTTAAAGAGAAAATCTGAAAATATGAGTCAAAAAGTAGGATAAAAACATTGCCAAATTTAATACTCGATCAGAAAACAATTAAAATTAAAACCATTCACGAGTATCCATATATAATTAAATCTCAATTAAATAAAATCCCTTGAAATTCTTTTACATCTCTTGAAGTATTATGCTATCCTTGAAATTTATTAAGATTCCTTAAAGTCGCTTAAAAATTTTTGAAACCTATTGAAAATCCTTAAACTCTCTTGAAATCCCTTGAAATTCCTTAAGTCATTTTAAATTCATTAAAATCCCGAGCAATGCCACGTAAATTTTTTTTATCTTTCTGTGACATAATTAGGTGAGAAATGAGAGCTTATTAATAACGCAATTACCATTACATAGAAGCCCACTTAAGAGTGTATACAGGCGTTGAGTGGATCGCTTACAGTATTGCCGAAATTCCTTTTCTAAAGGCTCAAAGTACCCTCAAGTCTGTTCTGTCAATGGCTTTTCAACTTATTATTTGACACCTAGCTCTTATACTCTTTTAGGATTAACCATTCAGGTATAGGATCAATAGTCAATTTTACAATGTCCTCTTGGCAGAAAGCCGAAAGATACACAGTAATTGAAAAATCCACCAAGTCATTGTCTCTGCCACTTTTTAAGCGCCACATCTGATGGGCTCGGTAGATCGAGATTTCACGCCTAAGAAAATATTTACCTGAGGAAGTAGTTCGTTCGAGAAGAGGTGCCGCCGCCCTAAACGAGAAACTAACGATGGCTGGTCTTTCTTAATCACAAGGCGCCGCACTGCCTCCACCTTTTTCCTCTGTTTTCTCTAGATCTCAAAAATCAGACATCGATAAGACAGGAATACAGGATTGTCGACTTCTATTGTGTTCTGGATTCTTGCTGACTTTGGGGCGGGTCTTGATCTTAGAGCATTTCTTATTTCTAATTTTGAGGGAAGATACAGCAACTTTAGATCTTGTCTTTTAATTTATCTTTTTTTATTATTTGCATATTTTCTAATTCTATGTATTTGCCCGACTGTTAGTCCGATTTGGCCATTTGCACCATTTCCACTGAAAGCTTTAATTGATAATGCAAATTCCGCAACTTTAGATAGCTTTATTTCATCTTCTCCTGACTGGCTCGAAACTGGCGCAGTGCACATAAATATAATTAATCACCAGGAGTCATCTTCAGAGTATTTCCGAACCGCTTACCGTTCGAGATATTCAGACGTAGTAAAATGTATTCAGAAAAATGGTATAGATAAACTTTGAATAACATTAACTTGTGATCAGATCACAAAAAAAATAGTGTTATTATTTTATTATTAGTCGAAGAGCCCAGATAGCTTAAAAGCTGATAAGTACGCCAATATGTCCAAACGGACAAAACGAAAAATGCTTCTTCCCTGAAGAAGCAGAATTAATTATGAATATTTATTTTGATAGAAATTAACTACAAATATTTGGGTAGAAATAGTAAATGTCTAAATTGAATGGAATGAACGCTTTGATTTAGCTTTTTGAATGCTCAAGTACGTATTCGAGAGTTTTGCAAATGTAAAAACGTTATCTCTGGATGAATCCAGTTTATCTCATTCGAAATGTCACAGACCATTGACTAAAGGATCCGGTACATCTGGACCCGGAGATAGTCGGTCTTTGAGAAACATTGGGATCAAGAGGCTTCCCGGAAGCATCTATCTTACGATGTAGTTGCTCGGAGGAAACAAGTGGGACCAAAAGCATTAGAGTTCGGACGAAATGTCACTATCAAGACGCGAATCTAGCTCATCGAGAGTTAAATTCAGTCCTCAAGGACTGGCGCTGCAACTGAAAGATATACACTCATAAGAAGTGCTTTAAATAAAAAATAAATTAACTATTTTATTCCAAAACTTGACTGTTCTGACCTTCACGACAAAAATGAATAAAAGAGGGTAATTTTTCGGGTTTTCTTTTATAATCAGTGTAATTGAAAGTACATTTGTGAACAGTAAACAGTAATAAATAAATAAACATACCGGTAAAATCATTTAATCGCAATTGATGAACTATTATTAGTTGTTCAGTTAGTTTACATTTAATTTGAACGACATTCTTTTTCACTATTTGTTTAAATTAAAGAGGGGAGGCGTCACATTCCGTGAAGTATTTATAAATGCTTGTAATACGTACTTTTAAATCGTTGTGACACGTCGATATCTATAGCATTGTTGTGAGCAGTTTTAAAACTAAATTATAACTTAATTTTTAATTTCAACAAAAATCAAAGGTAAACAATTGTCTGTGGAAGAATAGCGAATATAGAAGTCTTTCGTCAAAGTTATATTGATCCCATTTATAGCGCCGTGAGAGTTTTGAGCAACATATGCAATGAAGCAATGATAATAGTAAGTTTTGACATATTGGCAGAACTATATACCGTGGCCTCAGGACTCAGTAGGACGTCGCGGCGCGCCGCGGTGCAACGCGGTCGGGTTTAACACTCTCCCTTGCTCCGTTACCCTCGCTCTTTCAAGGGGCCGTAGTTCAACTTGGCGTCTGATTGATATACGGACTGTTAAGTGTTTGCAATACCGACATTTATATTCGTCTCTAATACTTCCAGCCATAAATAACTGGCCACTTCGAGTGCTACAAACTTGAAACTGCAAACTTGGCGTGCCGCTCGCGTCTGCGAAAACACTGTCCAGAGTTTGATTTCAAATTCTGAGGTGCATTAATAATCCAGAGCAGTGAACCTTCCTGGCAAGGTAGCTCGTCAATTTTCTCAGCAGGCGTTCCACCTTACCATTTCGCCTTCACATTTACTATATGAATACATAAAATTTGGATATGGCGAAATAATATTTATAAACTGTGTTGTAATTGATTATTTCTTTTACAATTTTCTGAAAAAACTGATAGGGCCCGATTGAGAACGATTGATGAATTAAGGTCCGATTAGGAAACACAATTGAAATCGATTGATTAATTGGATTTTTAAACCTATCAGTTTTTTTTAGAGAAGTTACAAAGTGCGTTTGGAAAGGAAGTTTGGGGGAAAGAAGTTAAAAAATGCGTTTGGAAAAGAGGTTTGGAAGAGAGAGATAGAAAAGGTGTTTGGAAAATCAGGGTTGAAAAGAGGGGTGCGGGAAAAGGGGTTTGAAAGAAAGGGGTCAGAAAAAGGTAATTGGAAGAAAGAGGTTGCAAAAGACGTTTCAAAAGGGGTTGAAAAGACGTTTGGAAAAATGGGATAGAAAAAGCGTTTGGAAAAGGGGGTTTGGAAGAAAAAGGTAGCAAAAGGCGTGCAGGAAAAGGTGTTGAAAAAAAAGGGTTGAGAAAAGGGGTTGGAAAAGGATGATCGAAAAACTGTGGGAAAAGCGTATTGAATCGTAAATCCTTTTTGATTTCGAATCGAGGAGTCAAGTTGTTGAAGTGGGTTTGCAAGTAAATCATCATGTGTTTGGAACTGCGGGTGGACGAAATCCCTCGGGTCCTCGACAGTAGGTACACGAATACACGATTCTCTTCTTTCATCCTGAGCACTCAAGAGTCAGGATTACATGAGCCAAGAGGCGGAAAACGAAGGCACCTGAGCCCTGAGACTCGAGCTCCAAGTCCTGAAACTATCCTCTTATAGACACGTGGCACGCACGTGCCTTCCCCAACACTCTCCGAGAACAGAGAGAACGTAGGCCGTGCAAGGGGCCAATCCTATAAGGCTATTAATTAAGCGAGATTCGAGACACGTCGGATTTTCAGCGCAGTCGCTTTTTTACTAACAATAATCACGGCTTTGTGTTTCACTTTACCCTCCACCGCAAAGAGAAAATCCCCTCATCTGAGGGATAAAAAACTCGATATTAATTTAAAAAATTTAAAGAAGCTTTCGAAAAAACATTATTTTATAATAAAAGGTACAATAAATATCCTAAGGGGTAAAAAAGAAAAGACGAAATCTTTAAGATTTTTTAAATTTAAATAAATGAATTTGAAATTGATTTTTGAGTTTAGGATCTTAGGCAACTCGATTTCGTAAGTAGTTGAAAAATCGAGGGTTGACGTCATCTCAAAAGATCGATCCTCGTGTTCTTTAACGGCTTAATCCTGCGTGTAAATCGATACGGAATGTTGACGAGAGTCGATCTGACGGCTAAGGTAAGGGATATCCCATAAAAAAACTCACGTGGTCTTTTTTATTATGGGAAAATGAGCCTCGTAGCTTTCGACGATTAGGTATGCCCGGCAGAGTTAAATCACCCCAACAGGGGGTCCGTACTGTTGTTATATTGTATATGCTTAAAAAATCTGAGAAAGTAAAAATGTTGATATTCTATAATATAAATCACTTTTTGCCTTTCTATTCTATTCTTTTCTATTCTAAAATTAAATATTGTTGTATAAAGTATATGAAAATTATATTCTTTACAGTCCGACATTCCAATATCAGGGAGAAATTAAAAATCTATTGAAATTATGAAATTTTCAGTCATTCTTTTTTTTCTGATAATCGGGTAAAGAATTGTTTTAGAATAATATTCGATCTGTTATGAAGCAGAGTGTGATGTTATGACAACGCGTTAACTCCCGGACAGATTCAATGACCAAACAGATCTATCCTCGTTAAAGGGATTGAATTACATCATGTAGATTTTACATACTATTAAACGATGGGAAAGAGGAGAAATAAATTTTCAGGATGAGAGTAAAGAGTGATTAACAAACGTCGAATGAAATAGGGAGATTTTTGTAATGTAACGTTAATCTCCTCTTTTGAGGGGAAAATTGAATTCAGCTGAAAACGAAATGAATCGAAAATCATTATTGCAGGATTGGAATTAATTGAAATTTATTTTAATAATTGATTTTACACTATTATGTAATAATATAACGAAATATTAACACTATTTAACGAAATATTTTTGAAAATTCTTTTGTTTCTGAAATACGATTGAAGATAAGTATCCTCGGCACGAGTCAAATTTGAAATCGGACATTGGTCAGTAGCAAAAGTATTTGTTATTCCACACCTGGATCCTATGGCTCTGACCACAAAAGCAGGTGTTGTTGGCAGACCTCCTAGCGATTTGAGCTTAAAAGCTCGCCTGCATAAAAGAGCGTGACAGCATGCTGTGCTCACCAAGGGTAAAAGGGCGATTTCACACAAATTAACCAAAACTATCCCCTCCTTTTATTTTTAAAAGGGCTCGTTACTCGAGCTCGTAACGAGCGTATTTGCTTCTCTTCATTGTCCAAAGCTCTCCCCATCAGCTTTGTAAATTATCTGTTTTTGGAAATATTATGGGACCCACTTCATAATAGATTCTTCAGATACAAAAATAAAATTTTTGAACTCCTTTTTTCAAACTTTTTCTAAACTTCTGTTGCCACTCACTTTTTCCAATTTAAAAATTCTATTTACTGATAAATAATTGCCTATAAAATAAAAGTTTTGACTTGAAATAGCGTTTAAAAACCTTGAAAATCTTCCAATTGTAGCTAGAACATTAGATTTCAGGGCTGACATTGGCGAGACGAAGGGACAAAAAACCTTGAAAAGTAATATCGCTTCTTGCGGTAGCTTTGTGGGATTTATGGATGCTCGCCGATACTTATTAGACTCTTCTGGTTGCAATAAAAGGGGTTCAGAGATGCCACGTGCTGGCGCCGAGGGACTTAATTCTGCTTAATTCATTTGCACCAAGTATTCGTGAAATAACTGAAGAAGTTGCTTGGATAAACCAACTATTTATCAAGGTTTTAAAAAGAAATAAATCAATCTTGCTTAGATCCAGAGAGAAATTCTTTAAAGTTTTTAAAGATTCAAAGTATTTAAAAGAATATAGAATAAGAACAGAGATAATGAACGAATAATTATAATTTTTTGAATAAATGGAATCAAACAGCTTATTTTGAATGGTAAGCCAGAGATAGACTGATGCTAGTAAAGACATTGGATCCGAGTGGCAACAGATTTGGCCTCAAGATATGAAAAATTCTTGGGTTCAAGCTTCTGGTCAACTCTCGGACACGTATTATTAATGAATTGCTGTGCTATATCCAAAAGCAACTCGTCTCAACCGTTTCCTTCTTGTCTTAATCTATCGGTTGTCATCGCATTACGATCTTCGACGGTACAAAGTCTATTCCAAGAACTGCATCTAGATGACAAATTGATGAAGTAGAACGCGGCAAAAAAAAGAAAAGGAAAGAAAAATTTGTGAACGAGGTAGGCAAAATCGTCCACTCGTCGAGTCATTTATCAATGACGGATTATATGAGTGAAAACGTCCACCGTTCATTCATGTGGGAACAAACAGATTTTTTAGGCATTTTTTTTAGTATAGATACTATAGATTGGAGCTTTGATCCAAAAGGTATTAATGAAGAAGTTCCTCTTCAAAATATATACTAGAGATTCATAAAACTGATAATGATTCGAAAGTTAAAAAAATCAAGGTGCAAAGAGAAGACTCGACCTTGACTTAGAAGGCTCTTCGTTTTTTACATTTTGTATAATTTGCATTTTGTATTTTTTACTATAACTGAGAAAACATAGTTTTATCAAAAAAAGAGACCAAGTCTAATGTGCCCTGGGGTAACTTTCCACACTTAGCTTTAACTTGAAATCTCGGGACACTTGTGGATACTGGATATTACATTATCACACTTTATCACTGACGCACGCAGTAGGATTTCAAGTTTAAAGTAATGTTCACACATCTGGTGTATTTTGAAAAATTTACTGAAGCGATGATTCCCACCGCAGCAGTGTTATGTTTGAGTAAATTTTCTGGGATAAGAGGCTTGAGCCATTAGTCGGGATGTTATTGGAATTCTTTATATTGTACGATGCACTCAATATTTGTAATCAAAAGTAGCAACTTTTATTCTTTTTCATGTTTTACTGATTGCAAAGCCGGATTACAGATACTTTTTAATTAATTTTCGATTTCTATAATCTGAAAACATGTCCATAAATCATTTAATAAAATATTCGAGAATTTATGAGTGTTATGAAAGATTTTCAAACTTAAAAGGTACAAATATATATTAAATATTTTATAGTCGGAATTTACGTAAAGTTTCTTTTGTTTTTTTATTTCTTCACTTTATTTTTCTAAGAGTCTATTAGACAAATTTTATTTTTTTAAAGTGAATTAGAGAAGGTGAAACGATATTAAAAAACGCCCCTGCACGTTTGCTCCTTTGGCTAATACCGCTTCAGCTCAAATACTCTCATCACGAGAGCAGTTCCTGGCATAGGAATCGCACGCATTGAAGGTATTAAAATCCACCAAAGGTGCAGCGCTCGACTTAGCACTACCAGTGTCAGAACATTCAAGAATCTCGTTTTCTACACCGAAAAAAATGAAAACAAGAATCGACCGAGCGTTGTCAACTTAAATCCCGTTTCTAGTCTGAGAACTCGAAGATTCTTATTCACATTCCATGTGTCCACTTGAACACATGGAACTGTTAAAGGTTTTCTTTCGATCACCGAAGTTAAGCTGGGCTGAACTCGGTTGTACTCGGATGGATGTCATCGTCTTATATGTCACTGAATAAATATGAATTTATCTATTTGTATTATATCCCGTCTGATTATTATTTAGATTTCTTCTGTATCCTTCCCGGAATTTACTCTCCTCTTCAGATACAATTTCCTCTTGTTGAAATTTCCTCTTGAAAATTGTCTTGCAATTTTCCACTCTCTCGTACTTCACTCTCCCTTTTTCCTCCTCTCGATTTGTTACCGAAAGGCGTTTAAACCACTCGCTAGCTCCATTCAAAATAGCGGCAAATTCGAGTCTCGTAGAGGAGGAACTCTTGTAATCCGTCTTAAGTCCATTGACCAACACGCGTTTTTGATCGTCCAGCAGCGACGGGTGTGCCAGCAAAAGAACGAATAATGGATTTCTGGAGAGAAAAAAAAACGTTTTCTTCCGATCGGCTGAATAAGAGGCGTTTACGACGTCCGCCTTATTGTAATATAGTTGTCGCGCGTGTAACTGGCCTGCCAAAGTATTGTTGGCCTTTATACGTGCCTGCAGCCAAACCTTAACATCTCTATAACAATAATGACAATGTCCACAGGGAGGGTCGTTTTGGTCAGTCTTTTTCAAAGAAACATTTATGCACGTCTATTTCGATTTTCCTCTCTCTCCACTACTGTTTAGCAATCCGAATCTGCACATTTTTTTTTATTTATCAAACCCAAAATCATATCATAGATAATTAAACTTGTTTTGATAAATATACTCGCAAATGTATTAATCGCCTCAACAGTATTTTTTCCCATTATAAATAATCGACAATATTTGAATAAGGTTTTCAAGTTCAATATATGGACTTGCATTTTAAACGACATATGTAAGCAGAACAGGTTTTCTTTTACGAGACTAAGTATAGAGATATCTCTAATCGTTATGGCCCGTTAATGGCCTTTTTATTGCTCTTTGTATTGTTGTTTATCCGAGTAGATATATGTAAGCATATAGTATTCCCGAGGTAATCTTTTTTTCATAATCATTATATATATTTACCTATTTATATTTTTTTAAGAAGGTTTTTTTGGATCATATAAATCAATAATTCAATTTATCAAGTTTGAATTTAAATTCGAATGTCTATAAGGCATTGCAGTTTTCTGACTGAATCCCACACGAGGGGGTTCCCAACGGCTGGATAGCTCTTCTCCATGGGACGTCTGGCTTCATTGTCCTGGACCCTGTATATTTAGCATTCATGCGTCATCTCCTTTCCATTCTAACAGCTTTTCTGCTCTATTTTTACCATTTTGTTCGCATGTTTTCTCTAGTCAACAAATATCCAATAATGATGTGAAACTATAGTTAAGGAAGAAAATAATTGTGAATTTTAAATGTTTCATAGGGGTTACGTTGCACAATTGAAAAGAAATTGACATCTATACACGTATAGGAATATTTGAATGTAGTTCTAATATTTCAATTGTTTTTCCATTGTACAACGCTTTGATCCACTTTTGGATCAAAATTTGACACCTCGGAAATTAGTTTAAATTCAATATTGAAGTAAAAGAATAAGTTGCAGAGGTTTTTCCTCGATTTTTTCAAATTAGCAACGATGGCTAAAATAAGAAGCGTGACATTTGGTCAGCGGGAAAGAGGTTGTTTATTTTGTATTATTTTTCAAATCTCTCTTGGCGTTGAACCGCTAAATCGAGAGGTCTTTTGTACCTCTCTTGAGAGAAGAAGCTCGTCAATTCCGTCGAGCAATACTCCGTAAAGTCCCAACGGAACAAAAAGAATTGACTAGATCACCGATTCGACTTTCCAGACTACGAAAAAAGCCTTAAACCGCAGAAAGCGTGGCCGGATGCGACTGTTCGCTCGGGTGACTACTGATTCGAATGAATATTCTTACGTCGGGGTCTTTCCAGTCATGCCGCAATTACGTTTTATACATTTTTTTATCCTTCTTCGGAAAAAGATATTACATCGAAATTCAATGGTACATCCGTCCTTTCGGTAACTAGACTGCAAATCAATTGTTTTTTTTTTCTTTAGGTTCAAGTTAACCACACAAAAGAAATTAGCTAATATTGAAATTTTCCTTGACTGTCTTCGACTTTTGGATAGGATAAAATTTTCAAGATATTTCATTAACGTTTTTTTAAATACTTTTCAGAGGAAAACTGTAAAAAGATTTTAAAAAACGTAAATGAAATATATGAAAACTCTTGTTCTATCCAAAAGTCGATGACAGTCAATAAAGGAAAGTTTCGATACATAACTTTTTTCCGTGCATATAAAGAGGATGACTCAGAAAAGATTAATCGTTCCGCAAGTTTAAACTCCTTAGGATTGTTTAAATATTGAAATATTACAAAATAAATATCTTGAATTTAAAATTAAGTTAGTGGAGGGTTTTGTAAGTTTAACGAACCGTTTCTGCAAATAGGTGTACTAGAGTAGATAATAGAGTACATAATAGCTGCGGTAGATAAAAAAATTACTTCGTTGTCTATACTTTGCGTAATAGAAGCTATTACAAGGTATGGATTTAGTTATCGAAGGATTATCATATTATATGTCTGACATTGTTTTTTATGGAAGTTAATAACTGTTTTCATTATTCCACATTTTGTCATTGAGGGTCCGGATCCAATAACGTTCTACTTTGTTTCGTCATGAAATTAACTTAATGAAGTCGTTTCTTTTATCATAATGGTAGAGAAACAATAATTATAACATATTGTGTTATCATTTGTGCTCAAGTATACATATAATTAAAGTTGAAAAACAATTAGGTTTTATTCCTCTATCTCTTTTTTAAATTCTATATATAAATCAGAGAATATAGGATCTGACTTCATTATAATTATGCTCATATCCAATACTATTTTTTAGAAAAATCTACTTCAGATCAAAACTCCAATTACGAATCAATCGATATCATATCCTCAAAAATATATAGAAAGTATGAAGTGACCTGAACAAACTGAAAAATCAATAGGGAAAATATTCTTCCTCTTTACTAGACCACTTGGTAATAATTGGATGGCATGGGGTGTTGAAATGGCTCGCTAAGGACCATCATCCTGCAAAATGCCACGTGCTGGCTTGTAACAAGATTTGCTTGAAGTGCACTTGGAAGCTATGTAATCTTTAATCTGTGTGCGTTTTCGAACTCTGTAATCGTATAATCTATACATTATATATAGTATTACATATTCAATACTAATATGTAGGCAGACGTCCTCAATAAGCGTTCTTATAAACTTGGTTTTCAATGGGATCAAAAATCATTTGGTCTGTTTTACAAAAGGCTAACGTTGTACATATAATATGAATTTCACTGCCTACCTGAGTTCCATTCAGGGAAATGTCATACAGAGGTCAATATTCATATTATTTATAATATTATATAATTTTATTAGATAAAAAAGTGCAGCTCTAAACGCTATTACTTTTCTATATACCTTTCACAACATAATTACACAATTATATCCCAATTACCTGAAGTTTACACAATAGACCTTGGAATTCTTAAATTCGCAAGTCAATGTGCTATATTTCGCCATTTTATTTACTTTATTCCAATACCTTGCTGTACAATATGCGGACATATCCACGGAAAGTGTCATTAATTACTCAAAAAAAAAAGATGTTCCAAAACAAATCTTAAGCCAAACACATTTCAAACTTTTTTTTCTACATTCTAAATACATTTTGAAACTTATTTTTTTTTAGCTTGGTCAATATTTTTGCGCATGTGCGCAGCTTGCACAAAAGTTAGCCTGAAACCAACTTTTATCCCCGCTCGCGAAGTGCGCAAGCGTCGTTCATGAAAGGTCTGAAATCTGTCACTTTCCACCCGCTCTATACACAGACTTGAAAAGGATAACTTTTAGAGGGTGTGCGACGAAACATAATTTGTCACACCCTCTATTCCTTTTCAATTATGAGAGGGCGTAGAGATATGTGTGCCAAAATATATTTTTTCTCAGAAAAGCGAATCACAGAAGCTTAAAAATATACTTTGTCACACCTTCTAACCCTTTTCAAGTATCCGTGTGTATACTTGCTAGATGCTATATTAGCGCTATATAAAGTTTGTATACTGGACTTTAATGAGCCTAGATAGAACTGCAAGTTGAAGTCAACCATCTAGTAAGTATACATAGCACCAGCACAGTACCAGACTAGTTCGACATGAATAAACGCCATGAAAATTCCCGTACTGGTGCTAGCATGTAATCCTAGTCTGCCAGAAATTATTTCCACACGAGCAGAGCATGGGATGCGGGGGAGATGTTTTAAAGCTCCAGATATAGTATTCTTGTCCATTTCGCGTAATAATTTCACCTAAAACTGACAATCCCAATCTCAATTCGTCATCTGAGTTTCCCGTCGGATTGAGAAGAGAAAATTGGAACTGCACAGAAGTCGATTCAGGTTTGTGAGTGGAGGTAGTCTGGTGGTGGTAGATGGTAGCTGGTAGATAGTTGAACATACAGAAAGGTGCTCTGATGGGCAGGATCAGACCTGGAGGGCGGAGTCTTTCGGCGTCAAAAGTCCAGGTGGGGTTGATGTGGGCAGTCCCAGTTGAATTGCCGCCTCATTTTTCCCCATTCCGTGTTCCGCCGCTTGTGGCGCTGCATCGTTCCAACGCCGATACCCGTTCTGGCATACCCTCACTCCGCTTCGTGGTCCGAGCCGAGTCTGTACGGCGCAGTGCGACGTACTGCAAACCAAGCTGGAGCACATGCGCCTTGTTCCGTTCCGTTCCGTGTTCCGCTTGATCCGTTGTCCTTCGTGCCGGTCAGGATCGACCGCACCTGGACATTTACTCCCCAAGGAGATACTTCCCAGCTTCCAAAATCGCGCGTGATTTTCCCCAGTGCGGTGATATACCTTGTTACAGTGTTGTGCTTCCAATCTCCGTCGGCTTGACCTCGGGGTAGTCCTTCTTGAAATATAAGCAAGAATTTAAAGAATTATAAGTGATCGGAAGTGGTCCTAAGTGATCCCAAATGGTTAGAAGTGATCTTGATGATCAAGAGCAATATTGATGCTGGAAAGTGGTCCAAATACTGCTAAGTGATGATTCTCATCGAGCCAATGTGTGATACGTAATGAGAGATTGATTTTGGGAATATTCAATTGGTGACGCAGAACCTTCTTCAGAGACGCTTAGGTGTAGACAGTCCGTGTGAATTAATGCTCATCCTCGGATTCCGTACCCTGTTGAGAGGCATCACAGCAGGTGGTTTCCCAATACCTGTTTGGACCGAAATGCGTGTGGCCAGGAGCCTTGATCCGCTGAATCTTTATATCAATAATAACTGATCTTGCAACTGGATTCAACAAGTCAGAATTGCAATAAATCATTTGAGTAAACACCAATTGTGTCCCATTTGACTAGATTGATGTAGTTGTAGTGAAAGATGTTGACTGATTTGGATTCCGGGATTGCCAAGTGTTTAAGTGTCCAGTAGAACTGGATGATTAAGTGGAGAAGACAGTGGCAGGAACTGCGGATAGTGAGAGTTATGAAAGTGTAAGAGAGTGAATCGTGAGGTTTGATTTGAGGGGTAGAAAGAGAAAAGCACATAAGGGAAGAAGGTGGAGGAAGTGGTGGCGAAGGAAGAGGGCAAAGGAGACAAGTAGGTTGCGCGGCGGACGCCATCTCCGCGTTACCGGCATCCAGGTCCCCAGGTCCCACCCTAGCTGCCTCGACCTCGTCTCGCACCCTCAGCGGGAACTACCCCGCGACAGCAGCCACCCTGATGGGAGTGTATGAGGAGCGCGCCCCTCCTACAACCGGCATGCACTGGGTGAGTCTCATCTCCTTTATCATTCTTGATTGGGTCACCCAAAGATACAAAATTATTCCTATCAGGAACCCAAGTTTTATCAAGAGAGCAATCCTTTCAGGTCAATGATATCTATCTCTGAAGATGGATCCTACTCATGTATCCTACTCATGGATCCTACTCAAGATCCTACTCATGTCCAATTGTCATTATTGATTTGGATCAGAATCTGAGTTTTAGAAAAGATTAGTTTTAGAAGGATGTGCTATTGTCTTTAGGACAATCATGTTGATAAATCTTGTTTGCTTTTTCCTTTTGGCAAAAGTGTCATCCATTCTAATTTTGATGGGTTCATCCAAAGAGAGTTATGTCCAAAGAACAAAGTGAAAGAGTACTACTTTAAGTCCAACAATTGGCTTGTTTATAACAACTTTAAGACCGGAAGAAGAAGAGTTATTACTGTTTTATAGATAATATAAAATATCCACGACATAAAATGTGGCCATCGGTTGATGGCCACATTTTATCTCAAGTTGCTTATTGAAATTGACATACCATAAAAGGGGATATGATAGAGATTTTCATTATTATAAAAGTTAATTGTGAATCATCATTTCATGATCTTGCGTAAATAGAAATGATCTATCTTTAATCGAAAATCGTGGAAGATATTAAAGATTAGCATTAATACAAGAATTGGTGTGATTCACGATTATTTTTATTTGGAGAACACATAAGGTTTATATAAAATGGAAGAGCATCTTTTATGGTTCCCATTAAGTTTTCATGAATTAAGTATATATATATTAATATATTCTGTGAATTTCTGTACGAAGAATTCATGCAAGATAGGTTCAGTCATATAATGTTTTGAGAAAGATAATGTTTTGACTGACATGAGAACCCAGATATTACCGGGAGAAACTGCTATTGGAATGATACTTTCATTATTTTCCAGGAAATTGAACATGTCTTTTTTGACTGAAAATGAATAAACATTTGCAGAAAAATGACTATTGTTCAGTGTTCTATCTTTAATCAGATCTAATCTTTAACGAATGAATAAATTCAATCACCATATGACCTGTTCGAAATTAGAAGTGTTAGTAGACAATCATTTTTTCGTTTTCGGTTTTTGCTGTTCACAGTTTGCTAATAAAGAAATCGCTTAATTTCAAGATCTATAAAACAAGGCAAACTCGATCGACTTATTTGTTCTAATTGCAAGGTAGTGCAAGGCCAGTAGTACAAGAATAGACAACACGAGCCTTAGATAAGAGCCAAGCTCCAAGGATCTGTCAGAATTTATTTTACAATCCCAATGCAAATGATAAATATCTTTCGAATTTAGTTTTCATTAGAGTACTCTTATGACGCACATGAATATCATACTTAATAGTTCTGTTAATATTCCACGAAGTCAATAATTTTTCAATAAATTTACTTCTCAAAACTAGTTTTCATTCCAATTTATCTAATATAATATTATTGGCGTTAAATCTACGGAAAAACACTTTCTATTTTAGCAAATTCTATTAACTCCCGAGACTCCATGATCATATTTTTGAAGCAATATCGGTTAAATTACAATAAATTTACCTCTCTATGAACTCTCATGAAATATGATTAAATATGCTACATAAACTAATCACTCGAGAACAAAGGTCACTCACTGAACTTTGAAAATCATCCACCATGCGAATTCGAGACAAACTTTATTTATTTCTGTAGTTGTTACTACGTGTCAATATCTAATATTCGATTGATAAAGCAGGCAGTGAAAAATATTTTGAGACGAGGAATAATACGATTGGTATTATCAGCAATCATGCTGAACAAATTTTCTTGGTTCAACGTCTGCTAGTATCAAGGGTAGTAAACCACACGTTAAAATGTCAGACCTATGCGAATAACGATAAACATATTCAGTAAATAAATATATATTTAATAAATCTATTCAATAAATAATTCTGTATTCAAAGCAGTGACAGATTCTTTTACTTTTATATGCGTTTTATTCATTCTCGGCAATATCGTTTTCAATTCTATAATTAATATTTATCTGCCGCTTAAAAATTATCATAAAATATCCTTATTCAGTTACAGTGATTTCTAAACTTTAGTCAGTTTTTCCATAATTTTAATTGATAATTCACAAGATGTGCTCGAAGATCTATGAATCTTTCCTATTAGAATTGTAAATTCGCCATCTGTCGATCTTGCGTATTGCTGAAACTTGTTTCATTACTCGAAACTGATGCACTAATGAATAATACAAGAAAAACAAAACTTTCCAATTTTGTACGATTTTCTCGTAAACCTAGCAAAAGTGAACGTCGAAAAACTTGTCTTTAAGTGGAGAAACTTTTCTTGTTTGACCAAACTTCCATTTGACAAGCATCTCCTTCAGCAGGATCCACCTGCTGGAAATGCAGCAGCACCATTTTTAAACTCCGCAGACAAAAAATGTTGAGACCTCAGCTTACGTATCTTTTATTAATGCACTTTTTCCTTGGGCATGGAATCATTCTCCAAAATTGTACTTTGAGTAACTTTCTCAAAAAACTTTGCCTTATAGCCTTCCTTAAAAACTTTTCCTTGAACAAAAGTTTCTAGCACCTGGCACAACTTTACCAAAAATTCTATTTTATAAAATATTTCGAGATATAACTTCTCGTTTAAGTTTTGGCAGAAAAATCCTGACATATGAAGTGATATTTTGTCCTTTCAGTACCAGATGAAATGACGTTTTAATTTTTGTAATTTGTCAAACGATGATTTGTGAGATTCTTGAAACAAGTCCAACCTCCCGTAAAGATCGTACATAGTTTCGTCTCAAGGACTCTGTGGGTTGATTTATGCAATAAGAAAGTTATTATCTTTTCAAATATACTTCAAGAAAGCAGATTTCTCATTATAAAATTGTCATACAATGTTGAAATGGAATACTAAAATAAATCCTCGCGTAAACTTGGCGTATTTTCGTAATGGACAATTGTACTGATTATACACGCCGTTTAAAGTCCAGCTCGTCTAACCGCTAATATTTAAGGCTCTATATAGTAGTTAATTTATCATACTGATAGATCATATTGATGATTGAAATTTTATAGCCACTGATCCCCCAATCAATAAATTAAACCCTCGGGATCTTCTGAATTTTGTTTCGAATTGGAAAATCCTTTCTTTCTTTAATAAGAGGAAATAAGAGCACCAAAATAATTATTTGAAAATCTGTAACAGAATATTTCCTAAACTCTATGTACTTTACAACTAACATTTAAAATTATTACGGATTCTGATCTTTGGGAATTCTAATTGAAAAAATTGAAACTTTTCAAATTGAAATCTTTAAAGAATAGAGAATTTTATAATACAATTTCAATTTAAAGCGGCTTAAATAAAACATTAATTAAACTATCAATTAATTAAACTTCTGAAATTATAACTAAAAACCTAAAAAGTGTAGAAATTTGATTTACAATGATCTTTTAATTTACAATTGCACTTTTCTGGTACATTTTCTTCTAAGAATAAACCCAGCTTTGATAAGGAAAATAAAAGTTGTAATTTTTCCGTTTGTACAAATCGATTATCGAAGCAACTGGTATACTGAACTTTGCCTCGCAATATCTCATGGTGTTAATCTATATTACCGTAAGCTTAAGAATAATTATGATAACATGAATGGCAATTCTCGTAACATTGTAAGATTTTCATCCGGTGATGAATAATTAATCAATACGGATTTCTCTCCTCGTATAGTCGAAAAATGATAAAATAAACAAAAGAGTTGAGTGCATCGTTGATGCAACAATTGTTGGCTGATTTGGCCAACAATTGTTGGCTGATTTGGCGTCGATTAGTCTCAGGATAGGGATGCCTTGAACTTTCGTAAACACGTTCCAAAGTGGAGTGATTATTTTAAGTTCGGCGAGATAAGGGCATCTTGCCACGGCGTGTCTGGTAGCGATAGTACTGCGCTGTGCCAAGTGTAATTTATTAGAGTTGTGACGAAGATATCCACCGCCGACGTCGCGACCCCGCGTTCTACGAATAGCAGTGGTGGCAATTTTTCCAACATAAAATATTAATTAACATCTTCACTGATGATCGACGCGTGTCGCCTGCTTTCCTAGACACAACATTAATATTTAGCAATATCACGCTTCTCAACATTTTCTCTCTCTCTCTTTCTCTGTAATCTCAAATCCAGTTTGAAGTTGTAAAAAGTACAAAAAGTTGATATTTTTAAGTTCAATACTACTTGGTTTATTGACATATTAGAAGTAATTCTGCGACAAAATGTGTTTCAATTTCAATTAAGAAATGTGTCAATAGTGGTCTAATTTTTAACCTAACATGATATTATCTCACTCTGAACCTTTGACCAGTCAATGAAGCAATTAATTACGCGTAATTAATATCTTTGATCTCAAATATAATTGATTTGATGAAATCAAGAACTGCTATTGTAATTTTGATAATTTCTCTTAAGAATTACGTGTGCGTCTTCGAGAAACTTCTTTTTATACGAATTTAATTATTTTTTTAAAATAATAGATTAGGTGGAGTAGATTGAAGTCACAGAATTTTTAAAAAATGCATCAGAAAAAGATTATTCGATGAGAGGGTATTGAAGAAAAATCAGAAGACGATTCAAATGGAATGGTCGAGGGACAATCGCTAATCGCCTGGGGTCGGGTCACGTTTCTTCATTCCTGGCCTCGGCATGAGCCGCCAATGACACCGTGACGCATGATTTTTCGCGTTTTATTATTTTTAATATTTTCTCACTACTTGCTACATCTTCTCCACTCAAATTCTCAAAAGATTAACATTGATTTTAATTGTAAATCAGTTTAATATTTCGATACGGTGTGTTTCTCAGCTTTACATACGTAGGTACCAACTTTTATTCTCGTAGAAAAAGATTTTTAACCCACTTGTTTAGAAATTTAAGTGTATTTCTGTTCTCTTTTATTGTAAATAACACTTTTTACTGTGGGAAGGCACGAGGATAAAGAGCTTTCTTCAAATCGCGGTGCGGATGGAATTTGTTGTAAAACAGACTCGGTTATGTATTACCAAGGGAAATTAATCAGCAAAGCAATGGAACGCGTTGCATACAGCAATCGAGCGCTACCACTTAACGTTCCGCAACTGGAAAGCGTTCACGATCCTGCGTATATCTATAAGTATTATTCAACAATTTTACACGAGTCGTTTGGCAACAGTTGCTTAGTTATGACAGCGGAAAAGTAGAGATAAATGCACTTTTTTAAGCTTCGAATGTAGCTACCGTTAAAATTCAAAAGCTGCATTCACCATAAGGGGTTCATAATTTATTCCAACAAGAGATGACATGAGTATTCTTTAGAACTCAAACTTCTGTGCGTTACTCACGATAACCAGATAACATTGTTTAACTATTTGTCCAATTTTTACTTTTTAATTTCACTGTATCTTTGATTACCTTTAGAAATTCAAAGATGAGTAATCACTCTGACAGTTTACGATTTTTTTAATGCGGAATCATAAAATCATGCAAAAAAGTTTGGGTCGCAGTACTTTATGGGCTGTTTTTGATTAAAAACAGTAGCAATAAAATGGTAAGACATCAAACAAGTTCGTTAATATTCATTGGCAGAACGATTGCAATCGAAAGAATGTGTGTGTATATATATTTATTCTGATTGAGACTGTGCACATATATAAATAGTAGAGGAAAAAATAAGCGTAATATTTTATTATTTATAAAATGAGAAAAGATTAATATGACAGCATATCAGACTTTAAAGATATTAGAAAATTATCATTACGTAATTTTTTTTCTTAGTTTTATAGCTGCTTAGTCATATTTATAAGTAGACGAGATTGAGTGTTTTCATATCGAATTTACTTTGCGAATTTCACAGTGAGTTCAGATTATACTTGAATTATGAAATATCAGTTATTTTCCATCTGTCAAAATCTAAGTGGTTGAACTCAATGCAAGATAACCCAGGCTTGACCCCACCCGATTTTCTTATCAGTCAAATTGCTATCGTATTCAAATTGTAACAAGTTTTTTCTGTAAACGAGCAAAAATATTAGAAAAATCTTTTTTTATCCTACAAGCAGTATTCAGCTTTGTGGGAGCTTGCGTGCAGGTGAAATAACTTGGTAGAAAGAATTAAAAATTTTAATGTGACAGATTTATTTGAGAAAGCAGGTAGAGTAGTACACAGGTTGAAGAGTGACCGGAGACTAACTTGATTGACCTGAACCTAAGCTTGGGTCCTGGCGACAAGGTTACGAGGTTATCGAAGGAAAGGGAAAATGCAATAAAGCTTGGGGAAAAACCCAAGTACGCTTTCCTATAGAGTGCAGGAGAAAGTGTAATTAAGTGTATACCTGCGAAGGTAAATCTTCAAAGGAAATCTTAAAATCTATATTAGAATATTCTCGAAGCTATTCTAGAGAAATAATATTTGAATTTAGTAATAATTTGATATCTAATCAAGAGGTAAAATTATTAATGAAATTAACATAAAATATTAATAATTATTACAGGTGGTCACCACATACACCCCCCTGCTAGTGATTGAGTCGATAAAGAAAGGATACAATAAAACATTTTGAACATGTGTAAAATGATGTGAGAGAAAATCACGATGAAATTGAAACAAAATATAATATAATGGAATATGATTATATGCTGCCTAAAATGATCTAGTCCTGAATAGAAGAAAAGAATATATTATTTGTAAACTCCGTCGATCGTGTAATAAGAAATAAATCTATAATTTAAAAGAAAAAAGGAGGAAAAAGGCATACATGATTAGGGAAATCCTGCTTGAAAACGTTCAGTGAATCGAACGCGTCTCCCAGATCGACTTTTCTTCGTTGATGTAAGATCTTCTGCAGGAATCTCGGTTGTTGCTCGTGTATCCTCCAAATCCGGTTGCCTACTTGGAACTTCTTCTTGAGAAATCTCTTCTGAGATTGTGTAGGCTGGTTTAATTCTGTCAATGCTAACCGTGATAATTTTGCCGTTGATTTCTAGGTCAAAAGTCTTGTCATTTCGGTTGTTGACAGTGTAGGGTCCATCGCAGGGCATGTCGAACAAACCTCCAGGTTTGTCGCGGCGTAGGAAAACTTGGTTGGTGGTGGCAAGAGCCTTGAAGATGAAAGGCTTTTGTTTGTTATGCCTTGTGCCTTCTACGGGACTGAGGTCGTGAAAGAACTTCCTAATTTGCTTCACGAACTCTGATGTTTCATTAGGCTGCTGCAATTTTGACTTTGGTGCCAAAAATTTTCCAGGTAGCCGCAGGCTTTCTCCATACAAAAGTTCTGCGATAGTTCCTTTGAAATCTTCACGCCAAGCTGCTCCAAGACCAAGTAAAATGATGGGTAGAGTCTCAGTCCAGGATTCGCTAGCGTGACATTTGATAGCTGCTTTCAGCGGGCGGTGGAAACGTTCGACCATTCCATTGGAAGCTGAATGATAAGCAGTCGTTCGTAGGTGCTTAGTGCCAAGAAGATTATTCAGTTCCTTGAATAATTGGGACTCGAATTGTCGTCCTTGGTCGCTGGTAATCCGAAGTGGTGTCCCGAACCTCGCTATCCAATTTGTAAAAATTGATTTAGCGACTGTGGGTGTTGAGGTGTCTTCGACTGGAATTGCTTCAGGCGAGCGTGAGAATCCGTCTATGATGGTGAGACAGTGCTGATAACCTCGTAAATGAGGTAAGGGTCCAACGAGGTCTACGTGGATATGCTCGAACCTTGATGTTGGTGGGATGAAAGTTCCAATCGGAGCTGAAACATGTCGCAAAACTTTAGCTTTCTGGCAAGCGATGAGCATTCTACGAAAGAGAACTTGTCAAGTATAACACTCACATTTCAAGCAATGTCTATGTCTTTTTTTTAATAAAGTATAATGCATGTAATGTTTGTTATCAACTAATCAAGAGGTAAAATTATTAATGAAATTAACATAAAATATTAATAATTATTACAGGTGGTCACCACAAGCTTATAACATTTCATTGTTTTTTCTCTGCGATTGTGAGTTTCGGGATATAATTTCTGATAAATGTGCTACAACATTGACAGGGGTATTTTTAAATGTAACAATTATCTAATTCAAGGCTATCTCTGTATTTTAAACGAAAGTCCATCAACACTAACCGACGGTAGTCATTTATAAAAAATGTAAGATATATATTCACGTTAATATTTCAACTCATCACACTCTGAATCAGAACTTGATTCTGAACCCGAAAAGGTAAAAAACCTCTCTCAATTTTTGTGTCGAGTGACTATTCTATTATCTCGTCTTAGTCGCAGTGATTAGCATCGATCAGTATTGTCTCGCATTCGAGTCCCAGAGAAGACATAGGGGGAATGAATTTTGGTTCCAAGAAGACTCAAGCCCATTCATCGATGGTCCAACGGGACTAATAGTCTCAGGACTTCTGAAAGGTGTCGAGCAGAGGGCTTGTTGGCCTTGGGAGCTAGCGTGATTCTTAAAATTTATACTTCTTTAATGTTCAAACGTCCTCCACGCCTTCCTCTCGAACACAGCATCCTATGATTTTGCCGGTGGGAACCACCGCGGGTCAATAGTGTCCATCTTCTTATTTTCTTTTTTTTTTTTATTCTTTTCTTCGCGAGTTCAACTCAGGCGCCATACGTACCCACCTATCTTATAGCCATTCCAGCTTCCCTTTCTAGCAGCGCATCAGAGGTTTCAACTATAATTAAGTCGTGCTCAACCGCGCTTACGCAATTTACTTCTAATTGATCCTGAATGCGAGAAAGGAGAATCCATGACCATTTGACCACTGTTGTTGTTATTTTAGACGAAAGTGGAGTAAAAAATACTGTTGAAGCATACAATTACACAACATAAATAGTTCTAATACAACCCAATTGAAAAAACTATATATTTTTGTGAAAAATTCCGAGAATTGACCAGTTCTTTCTCGTTGAGGTTTAGATTTTAATTTCTCAAGTGCCGATACAAGATTGCGGCTTTTCCCGAGTCGAAATATAGGCCCTACTTTGACGCTCCAAGTGGAAGTATTGCCCCTACTTTGCGGCTGCTTATTATACTAGCTCCTACTTAGCAGCTCCTAAAGACATTTTCATTCTGTTTTGCTTCTACATCATTTTTAGCCCCTACTTTGAAGATCTTCAATATTTTTTTAACTCCTCTTTAGACACTCTTTAATCCCTAAATTTAAAAAATAATTTTTCTATTTCATCTCTAAACACTTCTTAATCTTTAAATTGAAAAATTTAAACTCAAAATTTAACTCTAAATTTGCAATTTATAGTATATTAAAATAATGCATCATTATTAAAAGATAATAAATTGTGTTTGATTATTTTCAAGGGCAATATATTTTTACCAATTAATCTATATAATTATGATTTTAATGTTTGAGGAATATCATTACTTAAAAATTCTTATTAGTTTCTGTTATTTCATTTCAAATTGAATAATTAATAATAATTAATTAAATCTGAATTAGTGAAAAGTAGATCACTAATTTACTTTAGTGAACATTTTTACTAATTATTAGTTGCATTTCTCTATTTCAATTCGCAGTTTTCAACTTTTCACTAAAGTTTTAGTCAAAAATGACTAACAATTAGTAGAATTTTTCACTAAAGTAAATTAGTGACCTACATAGAATTTTACCCAAAATTTTCAAAAGATTTGTTATTTTTTACATTTTGTACATAATTCAATAAAATTTTGCATCTTCATTCAACAACAAAGAGCAATTTTCATTTTAAGTTGCATAGAAGTTAGGATTAGTTGAAAAATGAAAAAAACAAAACTATTTTGTATCTTCATGCATTCAATGAATAATACCAATTGTTTTCAACGCTTAATAAGAAATTAACAGCAAAATTATTTTTCATTTAAAATGCATAAACATAATAAATTGTTGTTGAATGATTATACAAAATAAGTTGAAATATTACGCAAATATATCCCTATATGCCTTCGCCCTGTAATATTTTTGTTAATCTTTCACTATAGGAAAACAAATTTAGTAATAATGGGAACAAAATAATTTTGCTGAGCCCTTTTTGTTGTCGAAAGCAAATTTTTGTTGCTAAAACAATATTATTTTTCTGTCTCGACAAATTGTTTTATTATGCAATCAAAGGAATTATTGGAAATAAATTTTACATGAATGTTTAAAAAAAATTTCAAAAGGGGTGAGAAATCATTGTGCTAGGACTAAAAAATTTTATATGCCCTTCTACGATCTGGCGGTTCAATTTAATATTTGTGTATGCTCGGATTGAGTATACCCTGGAAAAAATGTGGGACTACTATCTCGAGAGCTTAGGGTAATGGTTAGGTAACTGGACTCGCGTCCCGTAGGTCGTGCGTTCGATTCCCCCCAGAGTTGCATGCGAAATTTTATTTGTTATATAAGCGTTTAAATCTACAAATAACGATTAGTTATAAGAATATCCATAATATAACTGCGAATAAACCATGTTCTTAATTAATAATTGTTTTTTAAGATATTTTTTTCAATTTTTATTTAACTTAGCTCCTACTTTAATACTCTTATAGCCCCAACAATTTTATTGTGTGTATAGAGCGTCAAAGTAGCACCATATTTCGACTCGTTTTAAAAATATGCTAAGCCCCTACTTTGACGCTCCAAGTGGAAGATTTGGAAATTTGTGCCCATTAGAGCGCCAAAGTAGGAGCAAAAATCGCATTGAAATAGCGTCTACTTCAAAACCTTAGCCCCTATAAATGAGAGCGTGAAAAGCGTTAAAGTAGGGCCTATATTTCGACTCGGGTTGAGCCAAGAAACCACGTGCGGCTTTGGAACTAGTGTGTTAATGTGTAACAATGTAACCAGAGTAAATACCGAGGGTAACCGACGCCGTTAATCGATCTCTTCTGTGGTTTAAACGACTTTCGGTTTACTCTTGCGGTATTTAGTGCTGTGGTAAAACGTGATCTTGTCTTTGTACAAACATGCACCCGTTTTCAGGGACGCTTCGAGGCAAACAGCTACCTTTACATTTTACAAGTTCCTCCTTCCCATCTACGTGCTACTATTCTATACAAATATGACTCGAAACCAAATAGACTTCTCACTTACTCAACAATTTGAAAAATATACATTTTAAACAATCATGCCAAATAGTCATTGATCAAATTGTATTAATTTTATTAATAACAACAAAAACCGCTTTATCTTTGAAATTTCTTTTTTTATTATTTAGGAACTTGTGAAAATTAACACAAAATTTTAATTCACAGTTTCATTCAGTTGAAATTCATTCCGAACCAATCAGAAATTTTCCGTATCATTGTCTGATTTTAAATATGAATTCGGTCTCTGGGGCTTCGAAAATTCAGCAAGCAATCTAATAATACTAATAATTTGAGAATCTTGTCGAATTTTATAAGGAAGTGCTTTAAACTTATATGAAAATATAGTAGCAAACGGCAGCCTGATAGTATGTACTGGTTGGCATATAAAATATAAATACAGTGGCAGAGTGATTCAAGTTAGTGGAGGATGGTATATACTTTATACTATGGTGGCCTATATGTTGTATGGACTTATGTAGAAAAGTAGATAGCGCAGTATCGTTCGGCGGTGTTAAGCGTCGCCTACGCGTTTCTACGGAAAGCAAGGGACCATCCATTACGCTGAGAACAACCGAAGCTGTTTGTTATCTTTATCGCATGGTGCCTAACCAAGGAAGCTGATAGCACTGGTTCGAGTCCGCTCTCACGCCGTCGCCGCAATTTTATGTCAGTGTCAAACGGGTCCAGCTCGGTCCCAGTTTTCAATATGGGTTTCACTTTTACGATCCACTAGAGACTTGAGACATGCGGCATAAGACATAAGACACGAGACAACATGAGAGAGAACGAATTCCTCGTAGCTTCCACAAGAGCGGCAAAAATGGATTTGCAACAGTAGTAAACCAGCTTCTTGCAAGAGTTGTAGTTTCCGTAGCAGGAATTTACGAGAACTCAATTCGAAGGATAAGGCTATTTGGTCACATTGTAGTCTTGTTGAAAATATCACTGTAAATAATTTCTTCGGGAACATTCCCTAAATTGTTGGCATCAAACATTTTTCAGGACAATTCCCAATATTTAGTAGACATTTTTTAATTCACAAAGATTTAGCGGATATTCTCTAATTTTTCCAACAAATCACCAACAGATTTAGGAAAATTCCCTAAAAAAATTGTAGTTATTGTTCAATTTCCTAAATTTCATAAAATTTTCACCAAATTTTTACTGAATTTCCAGAAGTTTTATGGAAATTTCCTAAAATATTGGTGAACAACATTTTCCCAAACAAAAATGTAGAATAATCCTTAAGAAATTATAGGAAAACTTCCTACAATTACAGTGAGCTATTTCTCTTTTGGTGCCTATATTGATTGGAGAAAACAATTTGAAAATAGTTTGCAACTTTTTCATGAGTTGTAAATGGATTCCTGAGACCTTTAGTGGGCCCGACTCTCTCCTGGATATTTCGTGGGAAAGATAATTTCTTTCGAGCCAGGTTATTTATTTCGCTTCTTATTTATCTTCTCTTATGGATAAAAATGTCATTAGAGGACTAATGGCTGAAAATGGTGGATTTAAAAATCAATGTG
This sequence comes from Synergus gifuensis, assembly GCA_904066015.1. Lineage (NCBI taxonomy): Eukaryota > Metazoa > Arthropoda > Insecta > Hymenoptera > Cynipidae > Synergus > Synergus gifuensis. The sequence goes on from CAJFCO010000030.1 coordinate 3,972,889, forward strand.
TTATTTGCAAGGGGGATTTCCTGCGATAGGCAAGTGAATATAAGTTCGCGAGTGGGTCCGGTTGTCAGTCTGGACTTATTTTTCTCGATCGGTCGATGAAAAAGTCGAACGGGACAGGAACCTTCGCATCCAGTGATCCACTCGACATTTCCCACGAAAGCTGCATCCACCCGTCGAACTTCTCCCTGTATTGAACTGTATTGCCATCTTGAGAGTGGACCATCGAGACTTTCACCTCGCGAACTTGCACAAGACTCCGCCTTTTTCATTTTCATGAACGTGGAGTAAATAACGAGTGCAGAATCTGCAGCGGATGTCGGCTTGGAGGCGCAGAATGTCGCCTGAAATGTCACTCAGCGACACGAGAAGTCTACTCGTAAAGTTGCCAAAGACCGGTAACGTAACCGGCCGTATATCCGCGCCGAATGGCGTGGAATACAAAATGTCCCACCGCTCACTCCGACCCACAACCAATCGCAAGACTGATGCCGATTCCGATCATTTATACGACGAATAATGCGAACCAGTCGCTGTATGTATGGCCGATGTCGACATCGGAAAAAACTTCTGATCCAAGCTTCACAAGGGAAAAAAACGGCATGAGCGACACGACTAATAGTTATCGCTAACATTGTTATGACTTGGGATGAAAGACAATTATCAGAAAGTTGCAGTGACGAATTATTAAATAATTTCAGGTGTCCACATTCCAATCAGTCATTAATTCTGGATTGTTCGGTCAACTCCTTATGAGAAATATAAATTGCTGACTATCTTTGGTAGGGGGTAAAAACGAATGCTTTAAATTGTTACACCTTACGGTTATTGATACTAAAAGCATTTATTTGGATTCGAGCGAAATTTAATGAATTTAAGAAAACCAAGTTGAAGATTGTAACAATTTGAAGCAGAGTATAGAGGAAAGCATCGATTTTTAACGATTTTTTACGTAGATTTCCACGTTAATTTTTACGTGTATATCCAAGTAAATATTTTCATCCTTATTTCCATGTGGAAAGAAGCAAAAGAAGGTGGTTTTCAAAGAGAAGAAAATCCTGGAATTCCAAGGATAAACAAAATGGCAGGAAAAGAGAGGGTAAGTGACACCGGGTTACAGTGGTTGACAGCGGATACATTGGTAGCTGACTTTGATCGCTGATGGATGTTGCAAGAGCAAACAACAACGGTAACAACTCTTGCCAGCGACGCTAGAACGCATGCGCATTCGACCCTATAAGGTACCTCTGTCAACCAATCGGAGCCGCCGTGCCGTGTTTCAGCTGTCAACGCATGCCGCACGCATTCGCGAACATAAATTATCGTCTCGCGGGTATACCCGCTAGAAAACCAATGCTGTGCTTTACGATAGCAGATAACCGGTATTTACTGCCTTCAGTGCGGTGCGTTTGCTCACCGAGCACACACACCTTCAGGCCGCCCCGTCGTCATAAACGGTTTTAGAATCAACTCCTCGAGATGATTCGAAAATGGTCACTTAACAAGAAATATATTCGCAAAAGCGATCTTCAAATCGTTTACAATCGTTAAAGTCGAAAGCACTAAACCCTGAAGGCAAAACAATAAAAAGAGTATTTAAAAATGAAAGTATTCTTTCTGCAAATGGTTATTTTGAAATCAGTAACATTAATTTAATTCCAATTTTGAGTGTTTGCAAATCAAAAGTTCATAAGAGAAATCATGTAAACATCGTCAACTTTATTCTGACGAATTTCTATTTTTAAACCGACACAGATAGATATGACTTCCGCTGCTGCCTGCTGTGGCATTGAAAACAAAGAAAATTGATTACATTTTTAAAAAGATAGTTCTAATTTTGCGTTCCTGATCTTCAGCTGAATTGTTCTCATTTTCAAAAGTTAAGTAAAATTGGGTTGCCCATGATGGTATGTGGTGGATAAATCAGCAAGGGAAGCTTTTTAAAGAAAATGTTATGAACAATCTATGTACCTAAATCTAAAAATAATGTTTATCTCTTCTAAACACTAATTCCCTGATCGATAATTGATTACCACCATGAAACGTGACACCTCCCACTTAAGTACGAGCGTAGGAGTGAAATTACCTTCTTTGAACCTTCGATAGGAGGGATCTCATCTCATGACAATGGTTAATTATTAAATAAATAGTAATATTCAATATTATTGTTCAGAAACCTTAAGCAAAATTATTACAATAATTTTTCTATTCAACAATTCATTCAACCTCTGCTAAGTAATACTGCTCTCAGTGAGTTAACTATTTAAGTTGTTATACAATGCAGTGTCCACAAACCTGTTTTTCATGATGAGTTGTAGTGGACGGATTCACTGAACCGTTCAGTCGATACAAATCCTCGATTTCGCTCTGCAAACTTTAGGAAAAACCTGTCGATGACAAGAAACGTGACTAAGCTAAGCAACAAGAAGAAAGTAGGGTAAGGGTGAGGAGAGCGAAGTGGAGTGGATTTCAAAAAGCAGCAACATTTCTTGGGAAGTGTTTTAAAATCACACCAACTTTTGTATTATCTGATAGTAATAGATGCAAAGTTGCATACGCATACCTTTCATCCTTTAGAGACATTAGCTCATATTCGTTAAATAGTTGAATATTGATGACATATACTCGAACCTTACTTCTCCTTCTTTAACCCCGAGAAAATTTGACTACGCCACTGCACTGCGATAAAGGCAAGTAGACATAAAAGGCTTGCATCGTACTCAAAGTGCTGATGTTGTTGTGGGTTACTGCTGCATAAACGCCTTTGCTTTGTGATTTATCGACTTTCGCGAAACTCTCTAGATATTGTAACGATGCCCTTGATCTAAGTTACTACTTCCTCAGTTAAGCCCATTGTCTCCCAAGAATTTTATTATATTCCACAAAGCCTCGCATCTTCGACTTCTATAGCATAAAAAGTAATAGATAATCTATTTAAATGAGATTAACAAAAGATCTCAGAGGAGAATAAAAAATGTTCCTAGATATTTAAAAAAATCTAAACTCGGTTTCATTTGGTTTCAGCAGCCGGCGAATTCGCAGGAGCGTGGCAGCGGTTTGGCTTTGGGGTGTCAAGGTGGGCCAGGTAGCACGGGGGTGGGGGTGGGGCCCGGCGCAGTCGATCAGGCCCGAGACCTGAGTCCATGCTTGCCGGCGTCGATGGGCGACGCCGCAAGACCCACAACACTACCGTCCAGTCCGCCGCCTCAACAACCACCGCCGTCGGCTCATCATCACGGACCTCACTCGCGAACGGCCCTTCATCAGACCCATTGTGGGACCAACAATAACTGTTACGACTCCTCTACTACCCCCTACGACTCCAGGGATTACGATTCTCCAGGAGGTAACTCTTTCCAGCGATTATTTCTCACTCTTTCTCTCTAAAGGCGAAAAAATTGGTTTACAAATGAGCAGAGTTCTTCAGATCTTTTTGGATAAGCTATAATCAGATCTTTCATGTCGCATTATGCCTTGTTGCAGGTGGTTCTGAGTACAGAAGTAGTGGTAACTACGAAAACCCGAGTGACCTCAGCATGCCTCCGCAAACACATCATCACCATCACCATCTCCATCATCAAGTGCAACAACACTCGCAGGACCAGCAAACCCAAGATCACCTACAAGCGGTTCCAAAATTAGAACCACCTCCAACGCCTCCAGCTGAAGATATGCCCGGCGTAGTTTGTGCTGGATGTGGCCTCAGGATATCCGATAGGTTTTATCTGCAGGCTGTCGACAGAAGATGGCACGCCTCCTGTCTTCAATGCTCCCATTGTCGACAGGGTTTGGATGGCGAAGTCACGTGCTTTAGTCGAGATGGAAACATCTACTGCAAGAAAGACTACTATCGGTGAATAGATTTGTATTTTATTATTTTAGATGCAGTATCCTTGCTCGGAAGGTACCAGCTTTTGCAAGATTGTTAATCGGAATGATTATTTAGGAAATGGTTCTTACACGCCATCATCTCAGCCACTCCTCTTTCCCCCATACGTTTTCAATTCATAGAGATAGGTACTATATTTATAAAACTGAAAATATTTTGTCACATTCTCTAAGCTTATCCAGTTAGAAGAGGAGGTGTGGACAGATAAAAACGTCTTTAACAATAAAGTAACTAATTGTTGGGAATAGTTTGTACATAAATATTGGCCATTGGGGCAATGTGAAGTGTTATATCTAATTGGGAGCGTAATAGTGGCTTAAACTCATTCATACAAATCGTGGCGGCGCTGCTGGTACAAGTACGGCCACCTGACATTTATTTAGATTCCCGCACTCCCCCGTTTCCATTTTATACTCACCGTGCTGATTCGCTCCAATGTCGCGTTACAGTTTTCCGCGTGAATAATGGAACGTGATTCAGGTGATTACGATGTCGTTCAATGTCACTCTCAACATTTGTTTCTAATACGTGATGCTTGAATTCATATATTTTAATCTGATCGAGAATCTGGTCTAAAGAGTCTAAGCACTCTCTAATTTCTGGAAAGGAGATGAGATCGTAAAGTGTTAAAGCAAACTTGTACACTTTGTTACTTGTTCATTTTTCTTTTATTACAAATTCCTGAACAAAGAGATTTTTTTAAGATTCTGAAATATATTTAGCTTACATCTAATCTGCAAAGGACATTGAAATACTAAAGGTAAATAGTCCTAAAATAAGTTTAAAAAGCAGATAACAATCATACGGATCGTTATCTTTAAGTTCATCAATAGATTAGGAAGCCCTGGAGGACTATATTTACCCTGGAAGTGTTCGAACCCCCAGAGTCAAAAAACAGTGAAGATTGGATGAATCTGAAAAGGGATGAGGTTACAGGATTTGCGTTTAGGATTTGGTGTCGGCTCAAGCTCAGCTTCTAATCGTCACAGAAAGGCGGCAATCCCTTTAATCAGGATTTGTGCCTTACGATGAACGGAACATGGCAAGACAGGTGATTTCCGCGTATTTCTACTTGCCGGGCGCAATTGTTTCCAGGAATGGAATTTACTGCACGTTGAACGTGAGAGAATTTTTATTAAGCCGCAAAGCACATTGGTATACTACGTATGGGAATGTTACTCGATCAAAGAACGAGGGAATTTGAGCGACGGACACTCTCAGTCTCGGAAAAACTCTCTGATTACGAATATAAACAGACACAAAGGAGGCCTGCAATTTAAATTATAATACGCACCTTTTTGTCCTGTGCTATGCAACGAGTTGCGGAAAGATGAAAGACAGATTGAATTCAAGTCTTCTCGCGACAATTTCTTAAGATTTCTAAATTATTCCGAAGATATTTTCATTTTACTGAGAGAGGATTCCGATTCCTTGATAGCATTAAGAGTACTTTGCATAATAAATCTATTCTTGAAATAGAGATTTCGTAAGATCAATTGTACGCAATCGAGAAAACGATAGGCAGTTATGTGCAAAGACGTGTAGCCCATTACATGCGCGGAAATGCGCCGGAACATCTCGAGTAATTTTAGAACAAGTGGAGTGTGCATCGAATCTTTTGCAATCAAGTTTTTCGTTCTCGGTTGATTTTTCAAATTAAATTAAGTTACTGTTCATTTTAGATCCCTTCGCATTTTCAATCTCTTTCTCACATTTGCTTGCATCACCGCTCATAAAACTCGCAGACCATTTTTTGTCCGCAAGTTTGCCATTTCCACTCGGCTCGCATCAAGTTGGCGAGAAAATGGACATTTTTCACCGTCGATATATAAACCGGGCATCATGATCCACGCAAACCGTGTCGATTCGATTGACATCGATAACGTGACTCGACTTGCGAAAGTCAGCACATAGTGCATTGGGATACACTTTCAAATTCCGTAAGAATATGGGAGATTCGTACGACGCGGAACGATCCTTAATTGGAATTGAAAACGGCATCTTGGAACGAGGCGTGCGGAAAGGATTGATCTTGGCGAGGACGTATGTTCGTATGTAGATACTGCGCGTGCATATACGTATAGGTATCATCCGTCGTTCGTGAAGTGTAGATCGGCGGTGATTTACTTATCAAGAATCGACGCTTCGCCGGAGGTAAATGGCCGAGTCGTGACCATTAGTCCGTGGACGAGGCTAGTCTATATACGAACGGAAGATCCGTGTGTGAGGACTCAGGATCCCAAGGTGGAGAAGAAAGGGTTAAGGGAATACGCTAATATACCTCCGTGTGGGGCCTCTGTGGCCCCTAACCCCCTCCCCTCTCTCTTACCCACGATTACCACCCTCCCACGTGTTCTTAAATGCCGAGAAACTTCGTCCTAAATGATCGATTACACGTTAACACTATAATTTATTATCGCGGAAAAAATTAGCATTCAAGTAGGTATATATCCTCCTAAACAAGGACAATATAATGTTTTCTTGACCGAATTAAATTATAACACGTAGGATTGTGTTTATATGTAATTTCGAATAAATCTCATGATTTTTATTCCTTTGAGACAAAATATCTCTGAACTCGACCCAGTTAAATGTTCTTCGCCCAAAATGGGAAAAGATGAGCGCACCGACCTTTATAATATGATTAAAACTTTTAAAATATAAAGACTCGAGTAAAAATACATTTCGCAACTCTCGTGTCGAGTGGCATTGAAATGAATTTCGCAGGCACTAAAAATTTACGATTCACCTTAAGATCTTCACTTTTGCACCTTCCTCGCGTTTTCAATCGATCGTACGACATGATGCCTCTTTATAGCCTTTTTGATTCTCCGGTTTGAAGGAAATATGACACTTTTTATTGAAGCCTCGATCGGCGAAACGAGGAGTCAGACTTTACACGTCGTTCGATCCTCGTAAACAGACGCGTATACTTCTACCTCTTTTCACGGTATCATGAATCTCTTGTTTCTTTTATGATGGGAACGAAAATCTACGTCCACAACTATATTTTGCTTCGAAATTGGGGTTGAATATAAAATTAAAGAGAAAAATAAGTTGTTCTTTGCATCATTCAGCTTGAAAGGGTTGAAAGAGCAGTAAAGGTTTCCAGATCGATTCGAGAACTTTTAAGATAAAGATGAAGGGGCTGGTGGATAATGAAGACACGTGTCGTGAAAGCGAGAATGAAATAGATGAGCATAAGACGCCAGAGGAACTCAAAGATCAGTACAGATATCTGGGAGACATCTTAGATACTCCACGCACACTCAGTCATGTTTATTCACACGAACTCTAGTTTATTCTTCACTATACATTATTCAATAGCTAAGCTTTGAGATAATTAAGACATCAGTTTCAAAACATGCAAAAAATGTGTTACCAATCTCATTTCATTTCCCTAATTTACCAAGGTCATAATTATAATAAAAGTACTGAGAAATTTTCCAATATTTATTTAATTTTCTTAAAAGTATTACGTATTAGGAAGAGAGTTTTAATATAAACTCTAAAATTTATCGCGAATAAATCAGAAAAGAGTTTCCCCTTTGAAGATCGCAATGGCCCAGTTATGTTGCAATATTCAATTTCCTATGTTTTTTTATTTGATTGCAGCCAATTTTTTTGCACATCTAAATGATTCGATCGCACACGTATTTTGTTTTGATGTGGGGTTTATATTTATTTGTGCACGATTGCGACATCCAGGATAGAATGGGATATTGCGGATGTCCGTCACGACACAGTTTTAGCCCAAAGCCTTATCTTTTTCCTTCGCATGTGCGATCTGTCCGCCTTTACTAACCTCCCGTCTGTTATTAGGCAGGGACATCGCGTGTGCGTCCGGTAAGCGAGTAAAATCTGCCATATATACATGAGTGCAAACACTAATATACAACACTTCAGAAAAGCTTATTTTATAACTTTCCATGTCGCGGAAGTTACACCCCAATAAAAATGAAGAAAGTCCTGCGTGCGGTTTACCAGTTTTTGTCAAATCTATCTTACACGATACGAAATCGTCAGTTTATCAAATTTTATCATAATTAAATCTTTGTCTAAACTTTTATGTTCTACTATTGCGAAAGTTTTTTTATTTCTTTGTAGAGCGTCATGCTCAAGACTCACGAGTATGGCTCAAATTAACACGTCTCATGCAAAACCGATATGGCTTGTCTTCGTTGTAGGCATCTCGTCACCTCGCGTGTCGTTTCTCGTCGCCCGAGTGGTTCCGTCATAAAAATTGCTTGCGCGTAAAGAGATCGTTATTTTGTGTGGCGAGAGCTTCCTGGATTATGCTTCTTTCCTTCTAGTAAAACAAAGTAACTCGCAGTGAACTAAGGTGTGTCCACCTTTTCGCAATCCCGACCGCACTCCATTTATCATTCCTGATTACACATAAATCTTGATCTAATTGTACCGGAAAAGTGATAAGTTCAAATCAAGAGTTGCATATCATGCTTTCAGGTTCTCAAAGAAAGGCTTCAATCTTCAAAGTTTACGTTAAAAAATGGCTGATCATTGAAGACATAATTCAAAATTGATCTATGTTTAATGCATCGTCTGAATGCCCCTCAAGTTTAGAGCCTGTATCATAAATTGCAAAAGTTTTCCGCCTCTCGTAAATATGAATTGCACAACCGACGAAGCAAATTCCATAATCTTAAAATTTTTAGATTGTATTTAATTAAAATTGCAAACTAATATAACAATATTGTGTACGTATGCATTATGTACTCGCTTATCGTAAAAACACAGGTTTCAGCTTATCTCTCAATAACTCGTGTTAATCGATTCGAAAATACTCCTCGAGTTGAATTTACAAGTAATTACATTTATTGGGAGGGAAGTATGGTTGAGAAGGTCGTACATAATATATCGTTGCATAAAATATAATAATTTGACTATACTTTAATGCTGATGGATGAAATTTACGAGCAAGTGCTAGCTGATAACTAAACGAATATATAATCTATATTTGTATTTATAAATTATTATATAGAATATAAAGCAATTTCTTTCTCTTATGGGAATATAGATACACTATCATCGATAAATCAATTGTGCCGGCTTACTACAGAAGGCAGCAACGTGTTTTACTTCTGAATCACTTGTTGCACATTGGCTGCACTTACTCCAAATGCATGCTTATCCCGATTTATCTTAATTGAATGCTTAAACGTTCGTTCCACTTGCAATACGCGACCAGTCGCCAATCAATGATTTCATCGACCTTTAAGGGGGAAGCTCTAAACATAAAACGAGCATAACTTGACAAACAGGTAGCAAAAGTACAATAATAAATAAATTTTTATCTTATTTGGATAAGTTAATAAGTTAATAAGACTCAGGGTCTATATTATACTTGTATGTAATATAACACAATTTTTTTAGTCCGGATTTCGAAGTAATAATATAGTCCAAATTCAAAATGTTTGAATTGAATTTACTTATTTTCAATGCAAAAGCTTCACATTTGAATTAAAAATGACCGTAGAAACAATAATTTTACATCAACCGTTTTAGAATCCCCAAAAAATTTTGAAGTTCCCTAAAAGCTAAAATCTTCGGAAATATTCTTGAAATACCATGAAATCTAAATATCGCAGAATCCGTTGATGTACTCCAAAATAATGGAAAATCTTTTTAAACTTACTGGAATCCCATATTAAATCATGAAAAGAGATTTACAAAAATAATATAGTTCGAAATTTAAAACCCTATTAAGATTCATATTTTTGTGTAAAGGAAAATTTAAATTCAAGTTTGCATTAGCTCGGCCGCAGATTTGTTTGTTCTCTTTTTTGAGTTCGTTTAAAAAGGCGGTTTTTTAACGAAGGCACCGTGTGCACAAATATGGGGAGGATTTATTGATACATGGTTCGGGAAGTAAATACGAGCATTAATGAGTGCGTAATTCGATGTGCGGTTGGTCAGCGATAGATTTCACTAGGAAAATGCGTGTTTTCTGTGATTCAAACCGGTTTCACGAATGGATGCGAAAGCAATAGGCGTTCGAGCAATACTCGCTAAATGCCCCAACTAAATTGCTATAGACGAAAGGTGTATAAAGTAATGACTGACATATATAGGGAACATTACCTTCTGTTATAACGCATCCAGTTTCTGAGATTCCACTGAATCAAACGCAACCTGATTTTGAATTCCAAGGCTTTTTCTCTTTCGTTCGATTTATTGTAATATTGACATTTAAGAGTAAAAGCCTTTCGCAATTATTTATGTTGATGCGCATTTGGAAATTCCTCAGGAATTCTTCGAATTTTTTTTACTCAGGACATAAATAATAAAACGTCTTCTTTTTTCCAAGAAATATAAAAATTTCTGCATTAGATAACCAAAGATCTGTCGGCAAGTAATTTACGAGGAAATAGTGGAGTCATCAAAGGAAGAAGCACGCGATCTGTCTTCTATAGGAACGCAACATGATTTACATGTCTCGGACTATCTTAAGAACAATCTATTATTTTGCAAGGAATTAAACGATTTTAATTCAAATTGAATTCGAAGCTTTAAATGAATATTAAGAATCCCGATTGAATCTCTAAAAAGGGTTTTCACTTCCTCTCCCACTTTTTTCTTTATTTCTTTCTTTTTTTCGGATCCGGTACCATTCCTAACGATATTTCTCCTCACATAAAACTGCACTTATTTTCTTATCGCGATCTTCTTTCTGATTTTTTTTTCCTGGGAGTATTTCATTCACAGGTAGACGAGCTAAGTCGCGACTGTTGAGTTGCGCTCACCGTCTGTGAATCGCGAGCACGCCATCTTCATGATGCGTGACCATTGGCACCACTGCACCACCACGATGAACTCCAGGAAGTCTCTTAAGTTTAATTCGTGACAAGCCACCCGAGACTAGCCTTCGGTCTACAATTAGAGACGATGATAGTACACCACAGTGATTTTAACGCCAGCAAACATTTGAAATTTATCCAAGACTGCATTCAAACTCGAGAAACCGCGGGAGTGAATTTAATCCATCTTATTAGCGACAATGTCTCCAGTAATTTGGAGTGTAAAAGAGCAGCGCTATTATCTACAGCTGTTGCATGTGACTATTATGTTACAAAAGGAATATAAGGGCAGGTGACAACTAGCCATCAGAAAGTCTTATGGATAAAACGTGTTCGTTTCTCATTAAAGTGCTACTTGCTAAGTGCACTACTGATAAAATATATGAGCGATTCTGGTGATAATTCAAAAAACAGACCAAAGGGACAATCGCTAATGATAATTTCGGACCACTTTAAACGCTCACTCTTGTATAGTCATTTAAGTCTCTATAAATTTATTCAGCAAAAGTGCACATTACTTTGATGGGCTTTAAATTAGAAATTATCGAATAAATTTTGATAAAATAATCTTAATATATAGTATAAAGATGAATAGGTATTGAAATATTTGATCGGATCGTGGGTAGGTTTTTTATGGTTAAAAGCTTATCTGAGCGGAAGCCCACAAGGAAGGACAGTTTGTTAAATTTACACCGGTTCTGAGTACCGAAGGGTAAGTCAGATCAAATTTAGCGAGGCGTTTGTCGCACGTTTATTTTCGTTATATCGGTAGTCGTCGAAATCCATTGCAGGAGAACTCGAGTCCGGACTGGCACTCATTATTTATCGGGGGAACCTCGTACCGGTATCACGTGGGACGACGCGACGTACGCACTGCCTCACTGGACATGCATAATTTATCGCGCACCTTTTTGCAGATGGCAAATGTGGTACCGGCTGGAAAAGATACATTCGTTGCACAACATCATGGACGATGCCATTTTTTGATGCTAAAGTTTGCCGACAAGATGATTAAAAAGTATTCCATACAAATGACAAAACAACCAAGCAAAAATCATAATAAGATGTCCAAGTACCCTTCAATCTGACTTCCATGTCATGTTTAATTGATATATCATTTTCATTTAAATTAGAGAGTAAAAAGGGCCCAATGGAATCTCAATGAGATCAAATTAAGTAATGAGTGTACGAGACAAATCAGTACTGAGCCAACTTTTCTTAACTTTTTTTTTTTAAGCTGAAATTGGGTTTAAAAGGATTTTTCTAAAAGTTTCATAGATTTAGTAATTCAAGAAATTTTAAGCTATTTTAGGGGATTTTAAATCTCCCATACTTCCTCAAAATTACTTGAAATCTTTTTCATGAATCTTTCTCTTGAATTCTTTTAAAACCGTGTGAAATCTTTTGAATTGCATCATCTAATCAAGTAATTCCAAAAATGGTGGCATTCATGGTGATGATTTTCATAGAAATCAGTCCTGTAGTTGAATACCGATCAAGTTAATGATTTCGAAACCCACACGCCGAAGTGTCTACACCTATTTGTCATATGTGTTTAAACGATTCACATACTCGATTCACGTTCATAAATCATCGTATTGGCGAGGAAATAACGGATGAAATATCGAGGCTTTTGATGGCAGAGGTTTTAATTTTTAATCCCGACGACCTTGGTAGGCACAGACCGGTAATAAACGCAGTGCGGCTCTTGGCGGGGCGCCATTGTCGAATGAATCTGATAGTGGTATGAGAATCACGGGCGGCTGCTATCATACCTATTCCTTCTTGTCTTCCATTAAGCCCGATGATACATGGAGTATCGCGTGCAGGTGTCGCGGTACAAATACGATCTCTCCTATCTCACAAGATCTACTATATCGCGATACCAAGCCGGTCACCACAACGACTTTCGCTGAAGGTATCTATCTATATTCCACCACTTTAACATAAATCAAACTCTGCGCATGCGTACCCATAATAACTTAAGCTCCCTTGGCGAGGAACTGACCAATGATCGAGTACTACTCCCCCATTTTGATTCACTTCATTCATTCCCTTTCATCGGGGGCTTCTTTTTGTTTGAGCTATTATCAGAGAGTATATCGGATTTGAATATCTGATATCTGTAAATCAGATATTTATAAATCAGATATTTGAATATCAGATAATGGTATATCAGATTCTGTCAAACATGATCGTAATAGTCTCATCATGTAACTTAATTGCAGAACCGTTTAGGTTCGCATTCGTATATTTAGACTTTATCAGACGCATCTAAAGAGAAGATAACCATTTTTTTTAATTAGACCTCGTATTCCACTATTGCAACTGAAATGGAGTGGAAGCTTCCAGCAAGTTCTTCCGAAGGCCCCTTCGTTTCTTCCTGATAAGCCAACCAAGCTGACAAGCAGAAGAAAACGTGCACCAAGGCAACCTGCAACCAGGGGGAAAAGGTCTGAGAAATACTGCGACAAGAGAGTCGCTACCGATGATGCATGTCCCAGGGTATCAAGCCTTTCACAGTATTATATTACCTTGTGACCATCTCTTCCTCCCGAGAGTCTAGAATGTTGTTTTTAAGCACATTCATTTCTTACAAAACACCCCAAGAAACAGAGCCAAGTTCACTCATTACGAAATTCTTTTCAATTCTTTTGCCACATCTATATTGTTCTAATAAACGCTCATCTCTATCTAAAATTACTCTTGCGCAAATTGACAAGGGAGGCAATTAGGAGAGTCTATAAATTTCTAAACCTATTTTGTCTTGGAGCGATAATATAAATCGTTCACTATATGCTGGAAGATGCGAGGGTAATAATGAGCAAAATAGACGAAATGAAGGCCCCCCATGAGAGAAAAAATGAATTAAAAAGTATAAAGGGTATGACTCCGTATATTACAGGAGGTGTAGGTATAAGGTTGCAGAGTCGACTCTGCGCGCGACGCAACTTAATTATGAGTGTTAAATTATGAGAGCTCCCGGGCGCTGAAATATTTGTGTGTTCACCAACCGAGGGTTATGGCTCAATTACCACTCGCTGTTTCCTTTGCGAAGCGTTGATTTAAGGTGCTCTGCTTCCTGCGATCACAGAATCCGCGGATCGCTCTCGAGAAGATTTATTGCGTTATTATCCTTCAGAGCCGCGAATTTACCAACCAGAAAATATAGTCAAGGGACATCGAAACGTTCCTAACTGTAATGACAAACATCAAATTTAGGGTTTCCTTTTAATCTCTGGTTTTATAAAGATCTAGAATAAAGTACTCGTAAAGTGCCATTTCATCTTTTGTTCAGATACATACCGTACTAGAAGAGTTCGAGTTTTTTACATTTACTGAAAGCACCAAAAAATTTCTACTGAAATAGAACTTCAGATATTTCAAGTGATTTTTAAATCTTTATAAAATTCCAAATTACTTTAAGGGAATCAAAAATATTTCAGACGGTTTCAAGCAATTTTAGGAGATACCTAAGATTTTGAAAGGGTTGCAAACACCTCATGAGATTTCAAATGATTTTAAACGCTGTAGGGATTTCCAAAGATTTTAGAGACTATAGAGGTTTCCAAATGATTTTCTCGAAATATTTGCAATATTGAGGCAAAACCATACATTTTTATATCAAACCTGTGAGAAGATACGATTTTTTTACGATTGGGGGTGGTTTAACTGCCGTGGAATCCTATATTGCTTTCTTCGAAAAAGTTACAATTGTTTTTTCACCAAATGGAAGCTTTTCGGAGTGTTATTGTGAGGATAAGTGATACCTGTATGAATTCAGAAAAGAGGCTATACAGTCTTTTTTGCAATTGTCGGTCGGATTTCATTTTCAGAGATATGTTTTTATGGTTCTAAAGCATCAGGTCGCTGTGCCGGGCTGGTAAGAGGATTCGGCGTATCACGGCAGGGGTCCTCTCCGAGGGTCTTGCAAGGTCATGTCGCTTCGTATGTCCACCAGGAATTGCGGGTGTCACCACATAAACCATTCCTACGAAAGTATCAGGTTACGGAGCTCCTAAGCCCCTCGTGTCGTACTCCTCTGATATAAATATACATACTTACGAATAGGTACACGCCTTATTCTCAAACCATCAGGAATGATCTATGTTGTGTACAATTTCAAAAAATTTAAGAAAAACTGTTTCTTTTGAAGATGCGCCCCTGATTGGATGTATTATTTAAATCTTATATATCTAAAGAAGGAAAACATTGATTCAGTTTGAAAAATTGAAAATTGGGTGTATTTGCACACCGATTGAGACACATAATTCCGATTCAGAAAGACGACTGCTGAATCCGCATTTTAAAAAATCCCATTCACTAAAGCAATCATTCAATCGTTTTTTTTTCGGAGATGAAATGATATGTTTCATTTAGGTGGTAAAAAATTAGTTCAATTTTGTTGTACTGTGTAATAAGGTAAAATTCGAACTAGTAGCAGGAAATCTCAGCATGGTTGGAGCAGGTTCGATGATATACTGAAAATCTTTTCAGATCTTCCTCCTTTTTTGTCAGGCATTTCTTTGCGTTCACGCGCATACGTTTTATTTTATGAATAATGTAGCGAGCAGACTACCGCTGTCGCCATTGAACTGAGGATACTGCTGCGCGTGGGATGCGACGTGACTGCTGCCGGCCCCTTGCATTAATCTAGATCATAGCATTATATTACCCTGATCTTCTTGTTGGCATTCCGTTACCTTAGCGCCCTCAACATTTTTCTCAAATTAAAGTAGAGACATGTACATCTACCGCGTAATAATTGCTCTCACGTACTCCCAGTATTCCTCGCGATAACCATCTCATCTTTCTGCAAATCATCCTAGCAGATTCCTATATTATGTAAACAGAGAAAAGAACAGCAGTTGAGCCAATGGTGACGCATAGTGAAAATGGCAATATTTATGGCAGAGAAGAAGTTTCAGAACAACTTGGCATAGGTACATGAATTCAGGATGTGCAGTTGCAGTCGAGTGGCACCACCGGGTGTCCTCGAGTTCGGCTGCTGTGGCTGACTAATGCGACGAGAGCACGGCATCGTAAAATGCATTTGGTGTCTGTGTATGGAGAACAGCGACAAAAGTACATCTCTCTTCGTACCAATATCGATGCGAATCTACGATTGGTGCATCCAGTTCAATAAACGAGTTTCGTGCTTCTTGTGTCCTCACACATATGTGGTATTTATATATATATATATATATAAACTTACAAATTCAAACATACTTCGACAGTAGCATTCAAGCCATCCAATAAAACGAAACATAACTTGTTGATTGCACTCTCTGCCATAATTTATCCCACAAAAGAACTTGTTCTCATTTATGCATTGAAAAATAGATATAGTGTTTCTTCTCTTGATAAGAGTTATCGCTTGAAATTACTTTCAAATCTACTGCAGTTTCTAAATTACATTTAGAAATTACAAATACATAAATAGTAGATACATTGCTCAAAATAGGTTGCTGAAAAGTTGTCGCTACTTGGTTTACCGCATTTCAAAAAGCAGAAAAAAAAAGGCTGAACAGAAAGAAACCACGTGCTCGAACGAGTGTGCGAACGCACGGCAAGTGGTCCAGTGTGGCATAAAAGATTTCCGACTCTTTGTGGAGGCAGTGTTTAGGCTGCGTGCTAGTGTATGGGCTTTTCTCGCACGGCTTATAATGCACATTGTATAATAATGTAACGCATATGGCGCATCTTGTAAAACTCTGCGGGTCGTCTAGCGCGAACCGTCGCAAACCGTGAATGAGGTTACTCCTGGTTGTGGCTCATTCATCGACTAGGGAAGAGAGAGAAAAAAAAGGGGAAGGGAGAAGGATGTAGGAAGAAACAGCCGCTTCTCGTTTGGCAAATTCTTATAGTTATAGTTTTACCCCTGGTTACCCTCGGCCAGCTAGACCAGTCGATTGCACAACACGGTTCGACAGATCCGATTAGACGAAAAATATGCGGTCCTTCCTGCTGAGTGTTGGCTCACACAATCAAATAGGATCAGCCAATGACAATGTGTTTCGAGTCAAGAGACCCCGTGAAAAGATCCGACGATTCTAATCCCTTAGATTAGGATAAACCTCTCGACACTTTCATTTGAAACGTATTTGGAATAAATAGTCTTGATCTGTAATCTGGTGAAAATTTTCTAGATTTGGAGATTGGGATATCATTGTTTTTGGGAATGAGTAGAAAAGCAGGCTCAAGTCAGTTTTGACGTTTAAAACGATTTCTGAAGATTTCGAAAAGTATTTGTGAGAGCTTAAAAGATTTTAATGTATTTTAAATAAATTTAAATATAAATGAAAAATTTAATTTAATTTATAACGTCAAAACTGACTCTAGCTCTTAATTTAGAAAAGCCGCAAAAAAAGGGTAGGTAGTAAAAACTTGGTATTTAAATGATGATTTCCTTTAAGAAGTTTGTAAACTAGAAAAAGACCAGTCAAAATGTCTTTGAAAGTGTCCGATCGCTTATAGAAACAGGCTCGATGAGAGCGCCTATTTAAGATATGATCTCGAAATTTATTAGAGGATTAGTGTTTTAAAGCAAAAGAATGGTAATCAGATAATGAAACTTTGTCTAGTTGCTAGCAAGGCTATAAACTACTGACCCGAGTCAAGTATCTTGAGAACACCCTGGTCATTGTCTGACGAGAGACATCTTGATCTCCTCCCAGCATGAGGCCCAGTCGGAATGACTCCCCTGAGCTTCAAAGAATTTTCAACAGGAGTGACATTAGTAGTGGCATTACCTAATGACAGATCACTGTATTTTCACTTCTGTTTACTGTTGTCCCAGTCTTCCTTTATAAAAAAGATTTTAGGGATCAATTTCTTAATTTGGGCACCAAATGATTTCCTTCGTATTTTTAATTCATATAAATGTAGGGTTGGATACTTGGATTAAACCTTTCGGATGGAGACATTGCAGATATTTTAAAGTAAACGATAACCGACTTTCATTTGCTGCATTAGCAAAAGCACGTTTTTCCAGCCCATCAGCTTGTTATAAGATCGGGCACGTTTCTATCTAGTTCCTCGGTACGAGTCGGAGGGACGTAATATATTTGGAGGTAAAGATAGGTAGGCTGGTTGGCTGGTAGGTTGGTTGGTAGCTGAGGAAGATATCGGGCAGATAGGCGGTCGGCGTCGGTAATGGAGACTGTGGGGTGCCGCTAATGCAGTAGCGATGTCATGCTGCCCGGTGCATCACTACATTCTCCATCCACTCTTTTTTTTCCTACTCCTTTTTTAAATCATGATATTGCAAACGTACTTAGATTTTTTCAACTGGATTTCTATCATACTATCCGAGAAAACAAGCACCTTAGCAGCCTTAGTAGTCTTTTCTCAAAACTTTAATCACTATCTGAATTCTAAAATGTAATAAGTACGTTAATGGTTTATTCAATTTTTTGTTTCAGAATGTTCGGTAGTATGAAGAGGTGCGCAAGATGTCAAGCTGCGATACTTGCTTCCGAATTGGTGATGAGGGCCCGTGAATTAGTGTTTCACGTGAGATGTTTTTCTTGCGCGGCTTGTGGAGTGCCCTTGACAAAAGGGGACCATTTCGGGATGAGAGACGGGGCTGTTTTGTGCCGACTTCATTACGAAATGGGAGCAGAAATGCATCCATCCCAAAGTCCACCCGTTCCTGTTTATCCACCGGGTCCACATTATCCGGGTCAACCATTCCCCTCGCCTGAATTTTTGCACCATCATACTCATGGACCCCACGGTCCCCATCCGCACAACACCATGCATCCTCATCAGCATTCTCACGTGAGTCCCATTCCTCTCCAACCATCGACACCATCCTGCCCCGATTCCGGATCACCCCCCAAGGTACCCTCTTATTTCAACGGATCCGGCACCAACGTTCCACCTCCTAGGCAAAAGGGAAGACCCAGGAAACGGAAACCCAAGGACCTCGAAGCTATGACTGCTAGTCTAGGTGAGTTATTCGATTTTTCAAGAATTTTATTCACATCGTGGAAAGGGGGGTGTCTTATCAGGAAATTCAAGCTTGCATGCTTTCAAACCTGATAGCCTGTAATTGCATTAAAATTTCTATTAATTTAGAACCTATTACTTTAATTCTCTGAGCACCTAAAAAAAGTAGTAGTTGTAGGTTCAAAGTAGGTACTAAATTTCATTTCGAGATGGGACATCATTTGGATTATTGTAAGAATTATTCTTTGTGAGAATCACCCTGTTGATTCCGGTCATTATCTCAAACTTCATCATCTTCGGGCTGCACGCAACAGCCTTGGTTATGTGCGTATAGAGCACCAAAGACAGAGAGATTAAATGCAATGATGGTGAAAACTGGTGAGGATGTGTCCGAAAATGGATTTCGAATGCAACCATTGTTTCCCACGGTTGGTAAACATGCAGTTTTTGGCCCGCGACTCTGCCCACGCGCAACAAGAACGCTTTGTTGGATCGAATTCGTGAATTTATGTCGTTGCGACAAATTTTATCGGGGTTCGGTGGCAAACGCTGCTCGCCCACACATCCATAAATCACCCCCAATCGGATTCGAATCTGGTCCGCGATGTAGCATTAAGGTGCATTCATACGACATGGAAGGATGATCCTGATCCTGAGGGATGATAGCCAACAAATTTGCAAATACTCTTAAAATCACAATCTTAAAATCATTGTTAGAGTTATTCCTATTTTGGGAATTATAGGAGGATTTCTCTGAAAAAATTAAACTTAAAAAAGTGATAATGTTAAGGTTCGCAACTGCCAATAACTTAAACTCATCCTCTGCTGATCGCTCGATAAGGGGGCGTGTTTCGAAACTACGCAAACGTAGGATTCCTTGGTTACAAGGAGTCCCGTGTTCGAAGTGTGATTGTCATCAAAACCTTTACACCAGTTTCGAGTACCTACAACGCACTAGATTTACAGAAGTAAATCTTCTTTCAACACCGTAGACTCAGAAGTCTTATATATCTTACCATCAAGGTTGGAATTCAGAGCCATAAAACGAGGCACAGTTAGCAGACATGACTTTAAAATTTACTGCTTAACTTCCAAGTGAAATCTAATCGAAACTTTATAAAACCAAAAGGATCTACATTGAAGGGTTCAGTTTTTTAGAGAACTTAGAACTCTGTTCATGAGATTAGTTTTTCCTTTTTCTGGAGAAAAATGACTTTTGCTGATAGGTGTCTGGTTGATAATCGTGATAATGTGAAGTCATGTGAAGATTCGTCCTTTAACGCAGAGTCGCGACTCTAGACGTTGTTCGATGCGTATCACGACTCATTAACTCCTCTGGTGCAAACGAGAGGGGTGATAGCAAATGCAAAAGACCAAGGGGCTACACGACCAATTACAACTCCATGCAGCAAATAGTTTGTAAACACGATATCTGATCACTGTAAATCAATTATTGTTACATGTGAGAGAGTTAAACTGTTGATCCTTTAATGAACCAGTTGATCCTTTAATAAACCTGACATTACTCCACATTTTGTCATCATATCAAACCTGTCTGTGGAGGAATTGACAAATTTTTCCCTATTGTAAATATTTCCTTATTATCTGTTTACATCGTAAACACCCAAATGCTTGAATAGCTTGAATAGCTTGCAATATAAAATTGAAGGGGTTCTAACCGAAGCCAAATCGCATTCCCTGATCGGGTCTCGATTAGCGCCAGATTGAAATTTCTGCAGGGGTTTAAGCAGTGACTTTAATTTTCAATTTGTAATCTTTTTACAGACCTTAATTCGGACTACATAGACATGCCTTTTGGAAGGGGTGGTCCCGGAACTCCAGGAATGCCAGGCTCAAATAGTCGAACGAAGCGGATGAGGACGAGTTTCAAGCATCATCAACTGAGGACGATGAAAAGCTACTTTGCAATCAACCACAATCCCGATGCGAAGGATCTCAAACAACTTTCCCAGAAAACTGGCTTGCCAAAGAGGGTACTACAGGTGAGTTATCTTTTTTTTTTTTTTAACAAATTTTGAAAAATTAACTTTCGCTCTACAAGTTGATAATATTTTTTTTTGAATTTTTTTACGCTGTTCAGTGATCAAGTATCTTGAATCGAGAGACGTATTATGGTTCGCGATACGACTCGGTTAGACATGACTTATTAACTACGCGGCTTATATCATACAGTTATAATTTACACCACAAAATACAATTTATGAGCTGGATATCGCGGAGTAGGAGACTCAATTATAAAAGTCAGTCCCATAACTTAATCTAGAGATATGAGAGCATGGAGGCACAATAGGATGAGCAGAATAAGAGTAAAAAAAGGAAGAATAGAGAGGTAGAATATGCAATTAAATAAAAGAATTTAATTTCAGCATCGATATTTTAAAATCAATTTAAACCCTTTTAATTTATTATCTCTTAGAATCGTTTGAAGTATTTTGAAGTCCCTTAAAATCGTTTGAAATCATTTGAAATGACTTTAAATCGCTTGCAATTCTTTAAAATAATTAAAAATATCTGGGAATCTTACGAAATTTTGAAAATCTCAAAATCTTTTTGAATTCTTTAAAGACAAAGTTTACATTTGTGGCGTTAAGGAAAATTTTAAACTTCAATTTGAATTCTTAATTTCAATTTTATTGAGTTGGATTGCAGGTCAATTTTTTTTTCCCCTCTAACCAAAGTTTTTAATATTTCCTGGTTCAAATTTGTGTCAATTTTTTGTCACCTATTTCTTACCTATTTCTATAAAAAAATTCATCTATTCACCTTTTTTTAATGACAATACGTACTGTGATGACTGAAATAGCCATATAGCTAGATATTTTATGTATAAGCTTTGATTGATTTCAAGATGAAAATTAAATATAAATTTTGATTCATTTAAAAGAAGGTATCATTTGTTTTAAATTGGTCTTTAGACTCTTTGAACTGATGAATATGCATTAGAGACCATGTTTGGTCACGCGCGCTACTTAATCGTTATAATAAATCTAGTGGTTGCTCGTCACACTTGGACGGAAACGAAAAAAAAAAATGCTAGGAAGATAGAACACGTACACGCTTCTGTTTTTCTTATGATTTTTTTTGTTCTTGTTGTGGAGTCGACTCGATAAAAATATTCATGGGCGCGACCCCGAAGTATGTATATTCTTCTCCCAATTAGTGGCGCTCTGAACCGCGTTACGGCTGTTGGGTTAAAAGCGCCGCGGCGCGATATTTCCGTCGACGCCAAGACTCTTCTCTTTCCGTATGTGAGCTCCATCGTCAATCTGGCAGCAGTCAAATCCTATAGTGGCCTCAGAATCGTTCGCCGACGTGTAAAGTACACCTACGTGGAAGCGAGACATAAATTACCATGCTATTATAACTCATTCGGTTCTATTTATTTCGCATAGACGACTCTTTGTGATGCGAATCCGAAATTTGTCACTTGATGACACTGTCTTTCTACATTCTTCACTATGGATGTTGCATCAATCAAAAAGCGAAATATGTTTTTTTTTTGTTTTTCAATTAAATGCTTTTAATGTTGATTTTAGCTAACTTTCTAAGGGTTGAATCTTTCGAACAATTTTTTTCGTATCTGGAAAATCCTTGTCCTTTTGCAAATCCAGTGAGAGATGAGTGTCCTGACTATGCCACCGCGCTCTTGAGGCTTGAAAAAGAATCTGAAGTACCACATTCATGTACACGTGTTCGAGCAAACTACGAAGTGTTTGGATGTATATATATAATCATGTCTTTCAAAAACTGGAGGAAAGTCATATCTCTACATTTTTTCATTCCGCATTTAATTCCCAAGTCTTGTTCAAGGTATGAAAGTTTCAGGTACTCTCTACACCAGAAGCAAGTGTCTTTCGAAATATATTCCAATTTCGAAAGTCAGGATCACACTAACTGTGTGTTGCAATTCTTTATATGAATCCTCAAAGGTTTGGAACGATTCCTTTACAGGAAAACCCTTGTCATAAATGATTCTCTGAAGGATCCTTGTTGGTGCAAGTTCGTTCGTCAATTTCCTGTACAGGATCCCGTACAGGAATTTTCAGTATTATAGAATTTATTTTTTCGTTTTTCGAGCAGACTTTGTGTTCATTAGATATCAGATGCAAAAAATTATCCTATTTGCATCTAGAGTTTCATTTTTCTCATGTTTCTTGACGTCTGTATTTCGTTTTCATCGAGAACTTGCAATATCTTGATACAATTTTAATTATTTCCAGTTAGAGTTTTGACTCTTTCACGTTCGAAGAAAGTGATAGAATTGACGGTACTCATATCCTATAGAAAGCAAAATAAAGAGTCTGGGGTGAAACAAACCAGTTGCAAATAGTAAAGCATCAGACAGCAGGAAATCTGCATTCACGGAGGACAATCTCTTTTATGAAAGCTACACATTATCACACTGGAGGAAGTGAAGTTTCTGCTCCTTTCAGTAGGGAGAGCAAGTAGCCCATAAAACTTTTTTTTTCCTCCTTCCCATTATCCGAACTCTCGTATTATTCACAATATCTCTCAACGCTTCCCGAAGAGATTCCGAAGCCTCAGTAACAGGAACGAGTATAGGAACAGAATGGCAGAGAATGGAACAGAAAGAAGTTCGGAACCGTAGAATCGAAACCGAGAAAGCGTGAAGGGGTTGGTGGAGGCAACAGAGTAGAGAGCATGAGTGGAGAACAGAGGACAGGAGAGGAGAGGAAAAAGGACGGCTATTGTATTCGGCGCAGTGTAGAGGTCTTGAACGCGCCATCTTGGTTGATATTGATCGCGAGACGCGCGAATACTCACTCCGGCAGCTACGGGAGTTTGTTCGTTCGTTTGTTCGTTCCTGCTTTCGTTCCTTCTCTCCTTGGTTCGTCCGTTCGACCGTTCGAGGGGAACTCCCGACTCTTTCTTTCATTCTCTCTTTGTCGCTCTCTCGGGAGTCTGCGAGGGAGGAGACTATCTTCAAAATGGCGACTGACGATTCGATGCATTACCATCTTTTATTTATTGTCGCGGAACGCTTGGGGCTCTTGACGCAATACACCATTGTCCTGACGTTCGATACTTATATACATACACCAGATCCCTCCCTGGTCCCATAGTTCTTGCATTGTCTTCTTCACGACGATTCCTCCGCTTTGCGAAATATCGTCCCTGCCTTCAAGAGTTGAAGAGATTGAAAAGGACCCTGACATCTCTTCTTTTTAATCCTTTTTTCAGCTGGAAGGCTTCCTCGACTTCAGTCTTCAGACTCTTTTTGTCGCAGTAGAGCTGACGAGATTGTGTGCGGACTTTTCAAGAAGGAATTGTAATTTTTAATGAACTCAATTTTTAGTTTGAGTTATTGAACCCAAAAATTATATTTTGGAAACATTGAGAAAAGTGTTTGTTTCTCATTGTCAGTTTTATTTGAATTGTTTTCCATGTTTGTACGATTTTAAGTGAACCAACCCAGTGGAAACAAATGTCCCAAGACATTTTTAGAACGTCCTTAAAAACTGTGATTTTTTAATATTAAGAACACATGTTCTGGCCATTAAAATGATTAAGTGCTAATATGGTTATTGAAACATAAAATTGATCATTCTAGTGGGAAAACCACTATGCTTTTGGAAACTCTAGAATACTTCTGCAGCTAAATTCCCTTAAGGGCTCAATTTAATCCCTAAAATTTTAACAGTCATCGCCCATCTTGAAAACGGCGTGAAAATGGACCCCCAATTTTCTGGCTAAAACGTCGATAATTGCAGGAAAATAACTAGAAACTATTTTATGCTGTCAGTTCGCTCATGGTCTAATCGATCACTTCCCGTCTTCTGTTGCAGGTGTGGTTCCAGAATGCGCGTGCGAAATGGCGACGCATGGTTTTGAAGCAGGAGGGCAAGTCTGACAAGTGTGGAAGCGGGGTTGACGGCGGTTCCCTAGGTGATTTAGAACTTTACGGAAACAGTACCGGAAGTGGTGGTCCTCCAATGAGTCCTCCATTCATGCTAGGCGGACCTCACAGTCCGGCGTCTTTAGCCTCTTTAGACTGTGCGTGATTCTGGAAAATCAACACAGAGCTACGATAAACTCTCGCCCAGTGTCAACCTATCGACTTGTAAATTTAGAACGCCTGGAACGAGAGTGAAAGTGAACCAACTAGTTAGTCGTAATTGGACGTCTCGTCTCGCAAAGTGACGTTCCGTCCGTTCTCTAATGTCGTCGAGGCGGACGTATATCCGGACGAAAATCCTAGATCAGTCCTCGAAATCACAACTTGCACAAAAATTCACAATCCGATTACCACAGCTTTCTGCAAAGCATACATGAGAGACAATCTCAAGTCGGAAAACCACAAATGACTACTGTAAATCACAGTTATAAAAACCGCAAATTAACCACGAAGATTGATTAAATCGAGAAACTATAATTCGATAAAGAAGTGGATAATTTGGGTCACAAAGATAATTGAGAAATGGTGATTAGTCATGGAATTTTAATATAGAACTATTTTTATTTAAGTTGACTTTATCGATTCTAGCAGGTCTGGATTGGGTCGTCGGGAGATTGGGGAAAACTAAGATGAAAGAAATGATTTTATACGATTTCAATTTCTCGTCTCCAATTCGGGCGTGGATTGTAGTAAATGTTAAAATTATCCTTTGAACTAAATTACACACTTTTAAATCTCGAAATTTGTAGGAATAAAATTGTTAAGGGTGTGATTTCGAGACTCGTAAGCTAGAAGACTGACGACGTGAGCATTTTGTGAATATTTATTGCACCTAAGTTTGGTGCGCGATGTAAAAAGGTAATTCGAATTTCTCTTTAAGTTACTAATAGGAAATAAGGAACTGAGCTCTATCCTATTAAGCATCCTTATAAAAATCGAATAAATGCGTTAAACAACGCATTACTCTTGTACTATATCCGAAACTAATGAGTGATAAACTCCAATGTATTTATTGTAGAATCGTCGTTATTTCGCACCTGTAATTTTCATTTGAGTTGAAAACTCAGTGAGTCCTTCGAAAGGATTAAATATTAGACCCAGTTGCGAGCATTGTAAGATTATAATGGATAAATATTTATTGGCTCGGTCGTTCATCAAAGGAAGTGAATGGAGAAATGAAGACTCGTGGAGAACTTGGAACTATTTTAATATATGTGCAAATGATTAAAAGGATATAAATTATATTTTCGTCTGTGAACTTGACTCCCCAGTCAACCAGTAACAATGTCAAATTTTCAGCTCCCTCTGACTGAATTGTACAGAATTAATTATGAAACATGGTCGAAAGAGACACTCGAGAAATAAAGAATCCCAGTTTTTTTCCTTGTATTTGGTGCATATTTTTATAAATTACGTTAAACCCTTCCTCTCCTTAAAAATAATGTAGAAATAATAAAACTTTTCTTTAATTCTATTCTTTTGTATTTATTAATATTTAAATTCAGATTCAGGCTTAAAATATCGATTTCGATCATTCTTGCAAATAAGAAAACATTAAAATCGATAAAACTTGAACTTGTTTCGTTTATCAATACTGAATATCTAAAGAGCAGATTTTTAAGTTTGTAACTAATAGACATATCAGTCAAATCAAGATATTTGCGTGGGAAGCTTTGAAGGTGAGTTATGAGTGGCACCATAGATCTGATTAAATAATCTTTCTACATCTACCATGTTTGAATGCGAAACGAAAGTATAGTATAATAACTAATAAGAAAAACTTCCCTTCTTGCGATGGAACCGGACTCTTTATCATAGTGACTTAATGCTCACTTGTGAAATGATACGCACTTATGAGTTTACGGTACGCTGAGCACTTTCCTAAAGAGGTTTGTATTCTTACTGTTTTATTCTAGGACATAAATCAATTTTTATTATTCACATGTTGACTTTTGCCAGTTGGTGCTTCCAGAAATTTTTATATTGCCCGGTTACTTCATTTGAATTCTTTCTTATTAGATATAAATCGCGATGAGAACTGGAATCTGCTTTTAAAGTAAAAATTCTTTACTATTACCTATTATGTTATTAATGTCGATTATAAAAACATAATTCATTTACTATTCTAGAGATAGTGTGTAATTGATAATTATCTTGAATATAATAAAAACCATTTATAAAAATAGGCCACGCTGAATTGAAATGTTGATAAAAGTGTCAATTACTGATTCGTGAATTAATATACAGTTGTTAGTACTGACCTCGTACCAGGTTAGCCACCTGCGAAATCTCCGGTTTGCAGGGGGTCCTCATTGTGACTTGAGGATCACTGATAGGAAGTGGGGACGGGGACGGCTGAATTTAAATTAATTGATGGTCGATCCCGTATGAGAATCATAGCTCGTTAATTGGCAGCTTATAGTCGATCGACCCTTGTTAGTAAGCAGGAGTATCTATCGTACATGTGTTTTCGTGTATTTTCACGTGTAGTTCTGGCACATGGGACCCCATTAGTACAGGTGCATCGTCATGTGCGACATGTCACTTGAACTGGTCGATCGTACCGAAGGGTTCAGCGAACCGTGGCGGCTTAATGACATAACCCACCCCAAGAAATCCACAGCCACGTGCATCGCAGACTCCAGTTACGGTGTAACACGATTACTTTCACTCCGAAGGACTATAATCTTCTATCGGATCCTACATCGATTTTCTCTCGCTTTCAAGCTTGATCCAGAACCGAGGGTTCAACTCGATCTCACTCGAATTTTGAGGGCACATTAGATTTCAAGATTTTAATACAGTTCCAAAATATTTCTACATATGAATACAAGAAATTATTCTAAAGGTTTGAAGAGGTTTCAAAAGATTTCATTAATCTATAAGGACTTCAAAATTTTATAAGCGATTTCATAAGATTTTCAAGTATTTCAATGGATTTCTAGAGATTCTTAAAGATTGCAAGGAATTTGAAGAGATTTTAAAAGATTTTTAGAGACTGAGGAATTTTAAAAGATTTAAACAGATTTAATAAAACCGAATTCATTTCAAATCATGCAGACTCGACATAGAATCGTCTGCGAATAAAATACGTTGTTTTCTGCCAAAGTTATGATTTTTGGAACTTTTAAAACCCGTAATGCAATTTAAAAACCAAAGTTGTTTCCTCTCAAAAGCCATCAAAGTCTCATAAATATTAAGTCAGAAGAGTATACATTGTTAACTTGAAAAAATATTATACATTTAATTACCAAAAATTTTGAATCACCAAAATGGTACCAACCCTCGCAAAAATTAATATTTTTTTCTAATACTGGTCATTTACCTCAGTTTCGTACAGACAGAGGTAAATGGACTGGTTTTAGTAAAAATTAATCATCATTGCAAACGTAAAGTTGGCAATTTCAAAAGAGTGTCAAACAAATAAATAAATCACAAAAAAAGTTACTTATTTACTCCCTTTAAGTTAGAAATCTCGAAATAATGAAAGAATAATCAAGTTCGATAACCTATTTAAATAATTTATTAAAATGAATTCTCTTAAGAAATTAATTAAACTTTGACTGATCGTTCCAATTAGGAAGCTGTGGGTTTAAGTCACCAAAGAAGAGCAATGAGTGCAATATGTATTGATCAAGCCTCTTTAATTAATCCAGTAATTTTCTTAATTTTTTTGGTGTAACGCACGATTTGACGTCATAAAAGTGATAAAATACTTGAGAAAGAATAAAGTCCTCCGGACGATCGACAGATTATTACTTTGACATGGCAGCGTCGTGCGGAATATCGAAAGAGGCGAGAAGTGTCTTGACCAAAAGGCATGCCATTCCGTTCCTATACGTCAACCACTTATTCTTGTAACCGATCAGGCGTGATCGGAGACGACTGAGGATTCCCAGATCTTCTCCGCGATGTCCTCCCATTCCCTCGTCGCTTTGGGATCGAGATGTCGATAACAAAGATGATCGATGCCCGGGGTTGGCGACAACCAAACATTCGTGACGATGAAACTACGTCTCGTTTACTTTGTCAAACCCAGTCTCGCACTTTCAACAACTCTCGATCCAGATTTCAGTGACTTCGATCAAAATCTTTTTCGAGTGTCTCCAAACCCTATTTTTCTCGTAAAATTCCATTTTTTTCTTTCTTTATGGGTGAATAAACTCAAAATGATACTCAAATTTATTTTTACGGTTATATAATCCAGTTCCTCATTATGCAAAAAACTAAATTCAAAATCTTTCTCATTTTTCATCATCAATGAGGTTTTTAAAAAATGCTCGTGTGAATTGTTCAGTATGAATTGTCAGAATTGTCAAAATTGTCTTGTGCTAGAAAAGAAAGGGATAAAGATTCTGCTGAACAACTGAATGTAAAATTTTCCTTTTCCTTTTCTACGTAAATTTTTTTAATTAGTACGCATCATGCCATGGAAGCCGTTTAGCTTCTACATAAAATCATTCATTGCATTCTACAGTAGATTCCATTGACGGAGAATCAGCGACGGTAACGAAGATCGTAAGTGTACGTATAGTTGTATACAGGAAAAGAATGCTTTACTGAGATTCTCGAGTAATGTTCCACAGGCGCATTGCTTACTATTTCCTTGCACATCCGATATTTATGTTCTACAATTTGCTCCTCGCTCACTGCTGGCGCATTATCCATTTTCCCACGAGGGACTTACCACGGAGCGATCTTCATTAGTTACTATGTAGTCAATATGGATAATACGTCTTAACTTGATTGACATTAAAGAAAATAAAGTCGTAATGCAATCGCAGAAATCTCGATCAAAAGTATCTGCAAAACTAGATAATTTTTTAAAATTTTATATTATAAAGAAAGTTTTTATATTCTTGGACATTGCATTTGGATAATAATGCCATTTCCAAAAACTCATAAAGCAATCATTGATCGTCATAATATGGGCTATAAATATAATTTTTTGTACAACTTACAACTTTTACAAGATATTATTTGAATAATTTTTTTATTAAACAAGTATTATTTTTACATCATTTATAATTTAAGAACTAAATTCCAGTGTAAATTTAAGTCATTAAAAAATAATTAACACAAGTTTATATACTTGGATTTAAATAATTTAATTACTGTACACAATACAATTAGCGAAAAAGTTTAAATGAGTTCGTATAATGTCGCTTTAATGAAGAAACCTCAGATATCAATGATAAAAAGATCGAGATGCTTTTTATCTCGATGTTGAATTTCATAATTCTTGCATCTTTCTGAAAAGTGAGAAGTGCATGCAAATGAATGTCTTTTCTTCCATATAAAGATGAAAGTGTGATCTTGGTAGCTCTTGTCGAATACCACCCATTGCGGTCGTGGTCATTTATCTCTAACGAGCCTTCTCTTATTAGGCCAATTAATTAAAATAAATTTTTGTAACGAATCGTTTATAGATTAACCAACTCATTTGCACCGACGGAGAGAAGAGTGTCGCCTTCGGTGTCTCGCGATAAGATTTTCTTATTCTAACAGTCGTAAAAATGCCCGAAGCCCAAGCAATCAGCTCCGCTTCGAAATCCAATCAACGAGAAGCCCGAAGATACGATCCTAATAAGACAATAAAACCTTTCAGTTCGTCATATATCAATTTATCGTTATTCACTCTGCGAGGGCAAATTCTTTAATAGTTTTATTAGTCATTTTTCAGGACTCCTTCAAGGCCATCTCCGAGTTTATAAAGAACTTTTTGAAGATTCGAGATCTCTTAAAAATTGAATCCAAGACTGCAAAACGAAATTCAATTCCGAAATTCTGTAAGGAGATTTTTATTCCGATGAATTTAATATTATTTATCCCAGATGCAAGAGTTAGAATGTTTATCATAAAGTTAAGAAGGTTAAACGAATCTGCTTTTATACTTTAATGACCATAATTTTAATTATTCTGCTGTTAAAATATGGAACATTATGAGCAGAAAATATTGCAGGTGTCCTACTGAAATATCTTGTCAACAGGCTTAAAAAATAAAGAGAGTGTATGTATGGTGTTGTGGCTTGTCAGAGTTTCGAGAATCCCACGATTAAGTGTTATAGTCTCAGTGCTCTCACCTGTCCTTTCATGCAAAGCATCAATTTCATTAAGAGCCCTGTCCAGAAACCAGGTGATTACTTTTAGGACCTGAACTGCTCTCCTTGCGGCAAAGCAGGTCTACACTTAAATATTTTTGCACGAAAATCTGCCGAAAATCTTCATCAAATATTCATCATAAATTAGAGAATTACACCTGCCAATTTCTGTTGGTTTTATGAATTCTTAAGATGGAATGATCGACACAGATGAAATTTGTGTATTATAAATAATTGTAAGTCTTTATTGGATGAGACCTAATTACATTACTTCGGTTTAATTAATTATTTATTTTATTTGCAGAGAAACTTATCATATAACTTTGCAAAATATTATCCTTCTTAATAAGAATTTATATATTTTTTAATGATGTGAAATATACGTAGCTCGCCAATTTTTTGCAAACGATCTCTCGTCATTAAAATTATTTTAGATGGGAAAAAAGTGCTTGTAATCAAGATTGGTCTAATTGTCTTAATGCTCTACACTCTTTTTGCAAAATTGCTATGTGTATCACGAACATGTAAAAAAGGAAGCTGTAGATCGATCAGAATGAGACAGATTTGTATCTTGGCACATTACACCACATGGGAGATAATTTTGACAAATTACAAATTGCACACAAGGGAGTGCAACAACCATGCGTGTCTCCTGTGAGCTCCGCCTACCATGTTTGCCTCGCAATGGTGCGTAAGGTCACATATCAAGTACTTCAACATTGGTACATCGTTAAGCAAAAATATTTTTCGTGTCACTTTCCTTCTCGCTCACAAACATAAAATACAACCATGCTATAATACATGTTTCTTTGTTTCCATTAGAACTATTACTATAAATTGGAAAACGTACTCTAATTTTTTATACGAGATACCAAGGAATTTATAAATAAATCTGGAAGATCAAAGCTTCCTTACTAGGAAAATTAAAGTGTTGAGTAGACTTCGCTTGGTTCCGTTCGAACACCTGACGCTCTTTTCGCCGAAGAACCGGAAGTTCGTCAATGATCGTGAACGTAAGTCCCTCATGGTAAAACTCAGCACTTCACGCCTCAAGCATGGTCGAATACCGTTCGACAATGCATCCTTTTGGACTCCCATAATTCAGACTTCAAGGCGCGGAATCGGCAAAAGGTAGAATCAAAAGGTCTCAAAGCGAGAAGCTGCTCTCTTCTTCCCTTTTTCGCACTCCCTTCCTGACGGTTAAGCTTGAGCGCGGGTGACAAACAGCCGCGGATTCCACGGATCCGCTGGGCACGCAAAGTCCGGGGCTAATTAGCAGTTCATGGCACCGCGAAAAAAACGGGTTTTAAGATGGCTCGATGGAGGGAGCAGTATTTGAATATATAGACGGAGGACAGTGAGCGATGTTGCACCTGCCGCCACGAGTCAGTCTAATAGCTGCGGAGATGTCGCGTCGCGCTGCTCGCCGCACTAAAATCGGCTTTCCCTACTTCACTTTTTTCTGGATGAAACATGCAAGTGGCAGAAACGATCGTGTCTCATTCATAGACTTGCTCAAGGCTGGAGGAGCCAATTTTTCAAAACATTCTGCGTTTAATTGTAGCGGGTTGTTCTTCATTCGAATTGTGAGTCTGCATCAGATTTTCAGGTTTCAAGGAATTTTAAAAGGATTTCATGAGATTCCAACAGATTTTTTAAGTGATTTTAAGATACTTAAAGGGATTTCAAAAAATTTCAAGAGACTTAAAGAGATTTCCAAAGATTGTATGGTTTTTAGGGATTTCATATAGGATTTTAAGATATTTCAAGAGGCTTCCAAATACTTCGAGATATTGTCTTAAAATCCTATATGAAATCTCTCTGAAAATCTTTTGAAATCGCCCGAAATACTTCAAAATGTCTTACAATCTTTAGAAATCTTTCGAAGTCTCTAGAAACCTTTTGAAATCCCTCGAAGTATATGGAAGCCTCTTGAAATAACTTGAAATTCTTTGGAGTAACTTGAAATCCTATATGAAATCCCTCAAAATCATTTAAAAGCTCCTGCAATTCCTTAAAATCTCTGAAAATTGTTTAAAACCACTCGAAATTTTTTAAAATATCATACAGTCTTTGAAAATCTCTTGATGTCTCTAAAGATTGTAAGACATTTTGAAATATTTCGAGTGCTTTCAAAAGATTTTCAGAAATATCAATAAATCGCATGAGAATGCAATCACCATGTTTCAAAACATTCCAAAAAAGATTTCAAAATATATTCAGGGGTTCAACATGTTTTGAATAGGGTGGTATCACGTCTTGTGATAATAATTAATACAAAATTTGTAAATTTTTAAAGAAAAACTTTATAAAACTCTTTATAAAACGAACACATCATTTGAAACAGATAGGTGTAAATTAAAAGCTGGTCCACGGATTCAGACCGTTTCTTCAATATTCTTCATTGGAGGACCTTCTGCGGCCTTTCCCTTGATACAGCAACAAATCGTATTGCCGTATACGTCTATGCATACGTGTAACGAGTTCCGGGATGATTTACGCCTGTTTCTCGTGGAACTAATCTGTATTTGTTTATTTATCCAGACACTCGGAGCGGACCGCGAGGTATGGCCTCGTAGCGATCTCTGGCGTGATTTAGGGTTTCGGGTTTCGATACACTCGCCGGTCCGCTGTGTTTGCCGTTCCGCTGAATTTATTACCGTTCTCAAGAGCGGCCAGTGAGATTGAGATTTACCCCGAGGAGGGTAAGTCAGTTCGTGAAATCAGGACGCGAAATTGGTTTTCAAAGGTCTCGAAAGAATCGCAAGAAAAAATCACAATTTTCGTCGACCTTCTATATATATAGACTTGAAGAAATAACCAGATTACGCCTACTTTGGGACAAATTTCAATAGCAGTTCAATTTATCACCGCAATGGATGCGTCATAATACCATCCAGTCGAATCGAGGAGTCAATTTTTATAGAACTGGATTTTAATATCGATTTCGTGAATAATAAGCAGCTTTTTCTTGCAATATTGGGATTCGAAATTTTGGATATTCTTGAATTATTGACTAAACAAAACTCGATTTAGACCTCAATCAATATTTAATTTATTAAAATAATTACATAAATCTTTTCGTGCTTATTTCAAGGTAGAAGTATAAGTTTAAGTTTAAGTTTCAACTAAAAGTCTGAAAATAGTGTTTCCACTTTTTTCGAGTGAACTAGACAGAGACTCGCGAGACCATTAATATCCAGAGTACATTAATTTGGTGCAACAACTGCCGAAGCTGAAGTATAAGGAACCTGGCGTCCAGATGGGATTGCGTCTGACGCGGTCGCTCGTTAAGCGTAGACTGACTGGATCAGCGAGTAATATTAACTAGCGCCCACATCCGAAATCGAATGCTAAAAAGCAAAAAGGCACGCAATGTCCTGACGTAAAGGGTCTCCTCCTTTCAGGAAGTGGTGCGATGCAGAAATACTACTGAGAGCCAATAAGGACCACCCAAACTGACAAGATCGTCGTCTCTCCATACCCACTGCGTCTCGAGTAGTTAATTACCACATTAGGGCCAGGGCAGCACTTTTGTAAGAATCGACGAGTCACGAGACTTGCGCAAGACAACTGGCTTTTGTTCATATTCCTCTGGGAAAAATCAAACCAACGGCCACACCATACTTACGTAATTTAATTAACGGTTCGTCATTATCATTTCTTTAAATAGTATAAAGAAAGTACTTTGCTGTGTTTAAAAAGTACTGTTCCTAGCATTTGAATTAAGAACCTTTTATTTACTTTCATCTAAGATAGAAATGCATCCATTCCAAAATCCAAATCTGTAAATCTCTTCAATATTTTGTTCATAAATCAGGATCATTCCTTCAACAAGGTTTAAACTTTAAATGAAGAAACTCGCGTTGTTGGGTTGATTGATAGAGTTGATTAGGTTGATTGATTCCTTGAAAAATATTTCGATTGGGATCATTACTATGTCGATAATGGTTCTTTTGCCCTTTGTTTAATTAATTGGCCGTAATTCAGTAGAATCGTAAATCTCTGATCTTACTTGCAAGTTCGTTCGCACAGAATGGGTCGTAGGTGGTGATTGTCTCGTAGCCCACGCTCGTCGAGATTGGTGTGGGTGTACGAAACCAGGGAGCTCTCCATCCAACAGGGGTACCAACGATTGACGTCCGATATGAGTTTGAACGCATGACTCACCCACCTTTATAAGGTAATTACTTGTCAAGCATAAATGTACATGTCGGCTCGACGTAAGCCTCTTCACTTGGGGCTTGTCAGCGTTACCGTTTTGAGAAAGGCAAACATTTTTCCCTCTACCGCTATACCCTTGTTTCCTTTCCTTTCATATCACATCAAAGTTCCTCATAAAGGCATACATATTAAGTCTACACATATAAAGTCATCAATTTTCCGTGACATATTTCTTAATTCTCTCCATTGAAGCCTCTGAAACTAATAACATTCACATTTCTAAAATAAAATATTAATAAATATATACAGAATGTTTATTGAACGATAAATATTTTAAGAAAATCATTCGAGGCA
The DNA here is from genome assembly GCA_904066015.1 of Synergus gifuensis. Classification (NCBI taxonomy): domain Eukaryota; kingdom Metazoa; phylum Arthropoda; class Insecta; order Hymenoptera; family Cynipidae; genus Synergus; species Synergus gifuensis. The sequence continues at coordinate 4,008,103 of CAJFCO010000030.1, forward strand.
TTTCGAAATTAAAGTCCCCTCTTGCGAATCGAACCATGACTAGCTAAAGGCAAATGCCTCGGCCACTGTGAGGACGAGTAAAGATTAGAGGCAGATTATCATATCAAACGACAAGATAATGCTATTTCACGAATCGTGGATGCAACATGGACCTTCTCAGATAAAGTGAGGCAAGAGCAATGAAAAAGAAGGGTTAAATCTAAAGTGATTTTGAATATAAGAACCTTTACAATCTAGAATAAATAAAAAATAAAAGGCCGAATTCATTTCCAATCATGCAGGCTTGAGACGTTTCTATAGAGACAGATAATAAAAATTTAACATTTTCATAATATACCTATAAGCACGAATGTGGAAGAATAATTCACAATTTTCGAAAATTAATATTTTATGAAAATGTTAAATTTTCTTATCAGAAAAGACAGGATAATGTTCTATTTTTATGAAAAAAAATACAGTTATATAGCCGAATTTATTCATATTTAGGCGAATGCAGATGATTTCGAAAGATTGCAAAGATCGAATAAAATAGTAATAAAAATAATCAACCGAATAAGTTTATGCAAAAGTGGGAGATAATAATTTCGCAGAGGCTTCTTGAGTCTTTGATTCGAATAGATAGTGTGGACGACAAAAGTACGACGGCGCCATGTCGCAGTAATGGAACAATAGTAAGAAACACTTCGCTATGGTTCCCGTGATTGCGTGTGGTCTCGATGGAGTATAGACCATGATTCTATGGATATCCTTCCTCCTCTTCTTCGTAGCTACACTTCCAACGGTGTTGCCCTTATCCTTTTCACTTTTGCCCCTTGTATCTGACCACCCGTTCATTCCCTCTTCTCGCTTCGTACGATCAAGAAAGAGAAAATGAGAGAAAATATGAGCAAAAGAAAAAGAAAGTGATTTGTACGATGATTGATGATTTTACTGCTCGATACAAATGCCGACAATCCCTTTCGTACGTCACTATCTTTCTTCTTTAGTTTTTCTTATCACCTCCTAGACACCCACTTCAATGGATAGTTGCAATATTTCAATGTTCTTTTAATTGACAGTTAATTAGATAATTAATTTCCAGATTTGAGCCCGATCGAGGCTAGACTTCTTCGGTCTGAACCCGACTAGGGCCACAACTTCTACCTTGAAATCTCTCAGAAATTTTTAAACTGTCTTGAAATCCCTTGAAATTTCCTAGTCACTTGAAATTTCTGAAAATCCCGAGCAGTGGCGGGTAAATTTCAGCTAGTTGTAACATAAATATGTGCTGATTATATTCCGATTAACGACCCGGATGAAATGTATACAGATTCAATTTAAGAGGGGCTTCCCATCGTGAAGGATAATTCGTTGTTACTTCCTCGCCAGGATATATCGATCATCGGTTCACATAAAGAAGGTGAGACTTTGTAGAAGGGTACCATTTTTAAAATTGATTGAGATAAAAAAATCAACGGGTGGCCGATACGCGCGAGTGGAGAGAATCCGACCAAAAAGCTTAGCTGCGTCCCTGGGAATAGACTCAAATTTGATCCGGTCCATTGGTGCCGACATACGAGGATTTCGCCCAGGGAGGCCAACCACACCGCAGGGCGCATGCTACCCGCCAACTTACAAACCTCTTTACAGATCGTTACTCGTTCGAGCGGGGCCACACATAAATCGGACCTAGGGAAGTCCGATGTATCGTATGCCAATGGTAGATGGTTCATCCGCGAACGGAAAACTTATCTCGACTGGCCACCCGTAGGTCAAGGGCCATCGTAAATATAAACACAAGCACCTGCCGAGACCAGAGAACGATTATTGACCTTTGATTCTTCACCCTATGTGTCTGTTCCTGATATTTGCAAAACTTTCTACTCACGTGAAAGAGAAAATCACGCAATAGGGTTCAAAAAGAGAATTCAAAAATTATGTTTGGCGGGAGGAACGGAAAGGAGGGTTCGAAAAGGGAGCTGGAAAAAGGATTGAATGAAATTTCGCAGTTTTGAATTTTTTAAGGTGACCTGAAGAGAATAGAAGAGACCCGCTTTTTATGAATAATCATAATACAAATGTTCGCCTTGGGAGTGCGGTAGGCGTTCCAGGCTTTTAAGTTTTCTTTTACGATTTGCCTCCACCATCCAGAAGCACTACGTCCGGTAGGCGTCAAGTGAACCATTACGATCTTGAAATATTGCTTTGCATTCCCAACATCATTCACCTTTAGCGTTTTAATGACTTCCCATGACAGAACTATGAAAACACACCCCAGCGAAGACTATCTCACGATGTCTTGTGTGCATTTACACAACTCACAAAGGATAAGATAAATGTCGACAAAATATTAGAAAAAGAATCAATAAAATAGATTCTGTATAAATCTTACGCAAATTTCATCTAGGACTATTTTATGTTTCTAGAATTATTCAGGAAGAATTATTCATCATCAACTTTAAAAATGTTTAATTGAAAATTTTAGAAGTCTTCTAAATTTCTTGCACTTTCGTGAAATCCTTTGAAATCTCATAAAATTACGCAAAATCTCCTGATATTCTTAGAAATTTTTATGAAATCTCTCAAAAATCTTTTACAATCCTTTTAAAGGAAATGAATAAGAAACTACGAATAATTTTAAGAAGTTTATTTCAAAACTTAAACAAGAAACTAAACCACTGTAATTCTGAAAATTTGTTTTCTTTTGAAGTTCAAAATAAATTATTTAAAAAATTCAATTACAATTGGTTTCAAGGGGTGTATAATAAATATGACATCAAAAGCGAAAAAAAGCTGTTTTCGATTCTCATTTAGAATTGTTCAATATTAAAAAATTGTAGCACTACAATAATTGTATAATTTAATTATAAGTATATCTACCTATAGAAAATAGAGTCTTCTCTTTATGTTTGTTTTTATGTTTGTTTTTGTATAGTTGGCAGTATAATATGTGGAGCGTGTAAGTGTAGGCACTTTAATTTTACTACTTTGAGACCACGTGATGTCAGCCACATGGAGAAGTTGACATGGATCCGGTGGCAGAGATTTTCGGGTTTTGCGGCATGTCTAAAAGGACACAGTGGCGCCAGGACATTGCGTGGGTGACATGCGATACGTCTGTGGGGGTGTCACCGAAATGCAAAGTCGAACCTTCTCGTCTACGAAAAAAAATCAGTTCACACGAAGAAATCGTCTGCCACGTATCGCATTTCTAGACACACGTGCCAACTATAATATCACGGACTGAAGTAAAAAATCGTCTTAACCAACCTCAAAAACCGCATATTTATGTAAGAGCTAGTTAGTTATTAGGTATGGTACATTGGCTTGTGCCTGCTTTTCTGTCTTGTGTATGAGCTATTACTCTTTCCATGCATTGCAGCATGAATTTTCAGATTTCACAAATAATCTTACAAAACATAAAATGAAAACTCTGTATATTAATTTCATCGATAATAAATAAATGTTGATTTACATAATTCTGTTCCGAACTATTCATCCGATATATTACTATAAAACTGTATACCATATTTACTACTAAATAATTTTCTGAGTTTAGAAATTTTTAATGAAAAAATTCTTAATTGCTTCCATATCCCGGGTTACGATCTCACAGCAGCTAATGATGCGTATAGAAGGAGGAAACTCGTGCGTGTCTCAGAATTCGAGTTATTTTCAAGCTCCATAAGAAGGCATTTATCAAAGGCGTCCCTGGTCGGTGGGCGCAACACCCGGCGGAACATGGAACCGGAAGTTCGTGATAGACAAACGCGAAGAAAAAAAAAAAAAAAAACATGTTTACGGGTATCGCATCACTCTTGCGGTCTTCGGCAGCGTTTTGTGCTCATATTACAGGGTTTGTTTGGTAGACCAAAGTGGCCCGATGTTATGAGATCCTAGAACACTCCTATTTCGTGTCTGTCATTTTTTGGGACAGTTTATCCCAAAAGCGACGACAATCGGATCCTTTAGGTGTATAAACGACAATAATTTATATCGGTAAAAGGCTTCGGCGAAAACACTATAAAGAGCTAAGCCATCTTCCACGCCTACACTTTAAGATAAATGTCTTCGTGGTTATGTTCTCGAGATTTATTAGAGTGTGAACAAACTCACGTGGCGCTTTAAGACTTGGATTTTCACACTTTGGGAAACCCTGGGAAAATGAGGAGAAATTAAATTTATTAAGATTTAGAGGATTTTTTTGAGGTTTCCTTTTATGAAAGACTGTTATGGTGAACTTAAAAAGTTGGTTCATATGTTGTGACTTGTATATGAACCCCACATATATGAGCAAGTAATAACTCGAACTCGGAACCCACTATTGCAATATAGATTATAGCTATATAGGCACTTTCATCCCCTTTTGAACAATCGCGCTGTGCGGAGTGTATCATCGCGTAGCAAATGTACTTTAGCAGTTTTGACAGGCTCTCTTGGCGAACAATGGAAGCAGGGCCCTTTAAATACGTCCGATGGTGTATCAGTGAACTCTATTCACCTCCCCGACACCACTTAATGACCATCCTTACGTAAGGAAATCCTTTTATTCCAGGTGCACGTATTCTTGAGCGCAGGATTGATACGTAATCGCCTGCTTGTTGTGCTTTTTTTATTGCTCGTCATCTCTCGACCATTATTCAGAAGTTTCATGTTATATGTTAACAGATGGTGTCTCGTTAAAATTTGGAAATATATTTATTAAGTGATTTTTAAAAAAGCATAACATAAAAATGATAAATAGATAAAGAGAATCAATTTTTTGTTATATTGGCACGCTACATTTTAAGAGAAATAGTTTGAGGATTTTTATGTTTTTAGCTACGTAAAACCAATAGGATAAAATTCCATAAAAGAGTAAGAAGAGTAAAATGGGTCCCTGGGTGATCTCTTATTTTTTTACGATTAATTTTATTTCAACCATTGGGAATAGAAATCAATTTTATACGCCACATTTGTAGGATCGTGTGTCTTGTAATCCGGTGACTTAATGTCACAAGTAAAAAAAGTGTCACGTGCTCGCATAAGCTGATCATCAGAGTCACGTGTGGGCTTATGAGCAACTAGTATAATTTGATATAAGTTAATATCATTTTTTGGGGTAATAAAAGCAGCGGTCTTTATTTTTTTGTAACATATTTAAATGAGAAAAATTTCTTCCGAATATGTCATATAAAAAGTGCAATTTTGACTAACGAGAAATAAAATTATGAAGAGAATGTTACAACGAAAATAATAAAAGTTAAAAAAAATCGAATATTTGTTATCTAACGTGATTAAAAATTGAACATGAGTGTGAATATTTGAAAAAGTTTCTGCTATAGCTTCCTCCTCGAAATTTTTATGAAAGCTATTTTATTAAAAAGAGGGTAGGAAAGCTGGGTTAAAAAAGATAGAAGCGTTTTGGAAAAGAGGTTTGGAAAACATTAATGAAAATGGTTTGGAAATGTGAATAGTATAATACTATGATCTGCCAATTGAGTAGTTGCACATATATTTATAAAAATATATATAAATATATATTATTAAGAGATAAATGGGGGGGGGGGGAGAAAATTTAGGAAGCCAGGGAACTGCGTTTCGAGTAACGAAGGTAATTTAATTCCTTTGTAGGGCGAAGGGAGGCTAGGTTGCCTTCCAGGAGGGTGAGAACGGGTGGAAACGAGTGGAAACAAGCGCAACGACTGGAATAGGGGTGGAGAGAGGATGATGAGGTCTAAAGAGGTTATTCTAACAATAACTGAGTCGAGTTTCACAGGTGCAAAAGGGACTTTCAAATGATATCAATTTCTAGAAAAATGTGCAGTCGTAAATTTTGAGATTGAAAACTAGAAGAGGAATTCTATCTTCGCACCACGAATTAAGAGTTGAAAGCAGTGATAAAATTGAGCATCAACTAAATCCTGATCCGCTTCCTAATTAGTTCATTGATTTGAAATCTACTAATTAAACAAATTTCGCAAACTCCGTTTTCATTGGGCATTTTGATCCATCAATGCAAAAGAGCAGTTAATAAAAAAGTAAAAAAAATGTATTTATTTGGTCCGATAACCACCGGTATATAAATTAACGTATTATTTGTCTGAGTAATCAATCAATTAGCGCGTGCAGTGAACATCTCTGATGTGCATTTGTTTGTCACGCTTGTTACCCACCCCGCGAGCAATCAAGTAAATAACCATTTATATCCACTCTGAAATCACATATCGCAAATTAAAGCATGCGATTTCCTGAAAATAATGACAAAGAAGGACTTCACTAGTCGATTTTCTAGTTATTTAAAATAATTGTATTTTATCAAAAGTAACAATTATCACCACTTTTCAGGATGCACGCTTTTTAGTAATCTGTTTTTTGTATATTTATCAATTAATCTAGAATATCAATTATTTTATTTTAGGTTATTCATAAAGGAAAAAAAACAGTATTTCTAGTTCAATGGATATTGTTTCATGAAGTGCACTCCTTGCTGAGAGTGGATTTTAATCTGTGATGATAGAGATAAAGCTGATCACAAGTACGTGTCGCAACTATCGTCATACGATTCGCATTTACCATAAATGGCGTAAGTAATCGCGTCACGGACACGCATTGCACGCCACAATCCATCCATTTCACATGTCCCTGGGCGATTTTGGTCCCGCCCAGGTATTATGTTGACACCGTATAATATAAGCATTCGACGTTGTATCACACGACAAAAGGTGCACAACCGACTAATATATGGGGTGATGTGTGTTTATAAACATGGGGGAAGTTAAGCGATAGGGTTGTGAGACTTGCGAGTATTGCTATTGATTCACACCGACTATTTCAATTCTTCTCTAAAATCAGTAGTAGGTATACCAGCATCCACTAAAACTATATCAGAATATTACTGGACTTTACAATTTAATTATCAGAAAATTAACATTGTCAAAAATTTGCCTTTTACAAGGAAAGTATGTTTTAGAGCACAAAGAAGTAAGATACACGTATTTTTTTATACGTCCCCAAATTCATATTTAGGGGATGAAATCATCCTTCAAAGTTGTCGAATAATTTTATTACTTGAAAAACTTTGTTTAGACTGAAATTGTTATTGGATTGCAGAAAAATAATTATGATGTAATCATCACCTTGACTAGTTTTCTTCATCAGGGCCCGACTTGAAAACGGGGAAAACTAGCCAGGGCCCTACTAAAACCTCTCGCAAATTTCTACCTATTTTTTTTTATTTTCCGAATTCCCGAGTAGAAAAAAAATCTTTGGAAAAAGAGGGGTGGAAAAGATGGGAAAAGGGGTTTAACAAAGGGAACTGGAAGAAGGGGTTGTAAAGGATGGGAAAAGGTGAGAAAAATGGAAATTGAAAGATGGATTTCGAAACGAGGTTTAGAAAACGGAGTTCTAATAGTGGGTTAGAAAAGAGATTTGGAAAAGAACGGAGTTTGGAAAAGAGAGTTCGAAAAGGAGATTAATGTGCTGGTTTTCTTTATAAATGAATATTTTATATTTAAATTCGGAAAATATTAAAAAAACTTGGGGAGTGACGCTAAAAAAATATATTACTGAATTGGTTCTGGAGTGGTGCGAGTGAAATCAGGCATATATGAGGGTTGGTGGGTTTGATTTTCACCCCATGCTAGCCAGATCCCAATTAGCGAGAACTTCACTAGCTCGACGTTTCCCTCCCTACATTTTTTTCTATGACGTCGACTCTCTCGATTTCACCTAAAACTGACGCTAACGAGCGCATGGAAGTCACGTGGAAGGCGTTGTCGCGAATGACGTTGCGGTTTTTCACGATGATGGCTCTCGTATACAGTTCAGTTACTCCTCTGGAAAATCCAGCAACGATACAGTGACGTCTTGAACATTTTCGTTACAGTCCTCACTCCTAACAATCTCGTCGCTATTTTCCAAGTGGCGAGAAAAAAAAATGAAAGAAAAAGGTGCGACTCTTGAACGATGAAATGAAATGTAGAATTCTTCAGTCGGAAAAAACATTTTAAATAATTAGGGTCGTATAATAGTTATTATACAAAGAGTTTTTGCTGTGCAAGAGATTATTAAATCATAGACTTTCCGATTATTAAAACATGTGCGTCTCTCCGTGAAAGATGATAATTATCAAAACATAAATTTTCAGAGGACATTAAAAACACAAAGAAGTCAGTTTGTGTTAGCTGCAAAAAAAAAGCATTGCTAGGAACATATGTGATCATCTAATTGCGGTGACAATAAATTTATTTAATGTCTTCATTTGTTCGTGTCGTATAAACTCGAAGAAGGGTTTCAGGGCTTCGAAGGGTTCTGTTCTTTAGGGGAAGAAACTCGACGAATAGCTTTTTTTGAGTTGCTTTATTAAATACGCTTATAGAATTTTTCGAGGACAATCTGTGTAAAATTATATAAATGAGATGATAAATTAACAACCGTTCTGACCTTATTATTTATGAAACAATTCAAGTAACGAGTAGTTAGTCTTTAAAACAATACATGATTCGACCAACAAATCGCAGGTCTTTTTTTTTATTAACATCAAACACCGAAGGGTCCTTTTGATTCTTGTAAAGGACCTAAAGGGCCACTTTCCCCTACCTGACTAAAGTGTTTCAATATTTGATGATCGCAGTTCGCATCTCGGCAGGTGTTCTTGGCACGTTGGACGTGATTTGGCATCAGAGTATCGCAGCACGATAAAAGATTCGAGGGAAATGGGCAAAGGAATAAAGAAGAGGAGGGAGTAAAGCTTTGAATGGCACCGGTAAAAGGGGAGCGGGGAGGGAAGTGCAAGCGATTCGTCACAGATATTATTTGGAGGACCCCTTCTTCAGCAAAGCACAATACAAGTCAACACGGCTTTCTGCGTAATGAAGTAGTTTCCGAGGGTTGAACTCGAGCCTCTGTTGAAGAAACCAGAGGGGAGCCAGTAATTGGGGGGTAGCCCACTCTTCCCGCAACCCCCAGTGGGCCTCAATCCTCAACATATGCTCCCCGTAATCCCTGCGATTTGATTCGAACCCCGTGTAATAGATAAATAAAGGTCGTGTTTTCCGCCGATCGAGAAGCATTTTCGAAATTCTCATAACAAGCTCACTCAGGAGAAAAATGGACTACTTTACACCACTCAATAAGATAATCACGCGTAATAGTTAGTTTCTTTAAACTTTAATTTTGCTAAATTTTAATCATTTATTATTATTAGAGTACCAAACCAATTTTAATATTACTAAACGGATTTCTGAAGAATTTCAAAGGATTTCAAATGGAGTTTCTACAGATTTCAAGGTCAGGTAAAGCAGGTCAGGAAATATAGAATGAAAGAAAGAAAGAAAACTAATGATTTGATTTCCTTAGAAAAATTTTTACACACTGTTATAAATTTCGAGTGTTTAAAAAAGTTATTTCTTTTTGGGATGAATGATTCGCCCATGTCTGAAGAAGCAGTAGTGTAGGAGTCAGCCATAAATCTAGAAGACACTTCCATACGGGCCAGTACGTGCCTAAACTCGTAAAACGTAAACTGTGCCCATGTGTGCACAAAAGAAGTCGGTCTCGTATCCATCGAAAATTACTGGTGTTGCTTACAAGCGGATAGTCGATAAGTATAAGAGCAAATAATGGGGCTCTTTGGCTCTTTCGAAGGGATACTGATAAATTCGTGCCGCTACAGCTACCATCCAGCATCCACTGAAGCTTTTAAACAACTATAGTAGTCGAGTGCGACTAAGTATTAAATCAAATATATTTTAATCTCGCACGTAAACAAGGGTGTAAGTGCCTATTTAAAGAGTACCCAATCGACATACGTTAAAAACCGTACTCTTCTGATAATAGGAACAACGGCAAGCGCCTACGTGTTAATTCCCTCTTGTTTGTCGAGTCTAGCTCGAAATTCGAATTTAGATACGCAAACGTTCTTTTCGAGTATTAGAAGCAAGAGCTTATTTCGACATCTTCTCAGAAATAATAAATTTAAGGAGGAACAAGTGCGGCACCTTTCTAGTCATTTCAATTGTTTTTAAACAAAAATTCGCAAAATAGTTTCCTAAGCAATGACAGTTTTTCAGCAAACCGTATACCCAATTTTTTTACTGATTCAGATATTTTATAATGTAGAAATTGTTGAGAATGCTAAATTTTAATATATAATTTTTCGGTTAAAGTAGAAAAATAGTACTTTCCAACTTCCAACGCTTTTATAGTTTTTGCTTTTTAAGTTCACTCAGAAAAAAATGTCTTACTGCACAACATTTTAAGCCCTGTGTAGGATCAAAGCAAGAACATGCGTGTAAGGTAGTCCGGAAGGTAAATAGCACCGAGCTGATTAATGATTGAAACGACAATCATGAGGGTTCGAGCCAAAAGGTTTGAGAGCAGATCATAAAGGCGATGTTTAACGTCGAGCATTGCCTAATCATTGTCTCGCTATAAATCACTCACAACGCATCTCGAGGAGAAAAAAGACTTTTCAAAATCCCGACTCGCTTGTCTGTCTCGGATCTTTCACAATGTACATTGTCTTCTGTTATTTTTACATCTTCACAAACTCGCTTTATTTTCTTTTCTTAATACATTTTTTGCATAGATTCTTCTTCATAAGAACGAAAATTAAATTATACAAACTCGATAAAATTGGAATATCATTAATTGAATTAAATGGTTATTACTGAATACAAGTATGTTCAATTAGATTAATTATGGTAGAATTAAGAGGAAGCGTAAGTGTAATAAAAGGAGAATGTTGGTGTTTTCGAAAGTAGTTGAGAAGGTTGAATTAGAGGTCACTTTCTGTGCAGGAAATGTGATCCTTAGCTTGAGCACACCTGACCAATGCTATGGTCGCTCCTAGTAGCTCTTACATTTTAATCGCTCCTCTCGTTAGCGCTCCTATCTAGTTAAGGTTGCCGCTGACTCGATTAGACTACCCTCCCTTGTATCACTAAGCTTAACCATACTAGTTGAACAAAATACTCGATTGTATAATGAGTACCTACATCCACTTTTTTATAATTAACAGATTTACAATTGGTATTCTTATTTTTCTATCCAATTCATAATTTATCGAAAAGACATGTATATTGATCCTAGTAGCAAATATATCTTTTCAGGTCATCCTTATTTTGCAATAAAAATTTGAAATCTCTTCTTGAAGAAAAGTAAATTTAATTCAGACTGGATCCTCGACCCAAATATCAAATTATTTGCGAATGGGATTGATTTATTTATTGCGAAATTAACGATGGCGTCCGTTTTCTTTGAATTGGTTAGTCGGATTCGCATCTCAGCTATGGTAATCAGGTGGCATTGAATCCATGACCTCGCATATACGCATATAATGGAATCAAGAGGGATTCGACATGGCTGCTGACAATTCCATGGGCGACTGTCTGTCGGTAGGCCGAAATGATTAATGTTACTCGATGCCGCGAGATCGTGCAACTTACATCTTCATTCCGCGGAATAATGGCTCTAACGACTTTGTAGCTACCTTTGACGTGAATTAGGCGTTCTTCGGTAGCCGATAAATAGATAGTCTTCATTAGCCTCTCTTGTTAAGAAATGAGAGATCTCAACAAAGGACTCTAAGTGAATTATTGAAACTCTAATCTTTTATGATAATTTATGGAAAGACTTTATCAAAATTGATGACGTACTGCTTAAATATAAATATAAACCTAAATATAATCTGGAAAATTGTTTCGACACAATTATTTTTAAGATTTGGGGCACAATTTCTGGCACTTATTGAAGAGGATCTTTAAGAAGAAGATGAACGTTGATGATAAAGTTGAGAGAAAGAAAGCGAATCGAATAGTATGCACCCCGATTTGTCGGTCGGCTTACCGATTCGCGATTCGATTTGGATCTGATCCGAATAATCAACGTGGAAACAAAGCACAATGCAGCAGGTACAGTGGCCCTGCTATGCTCTTCCGGCTCGTTTGGGCAGCGTGCGCACCGAAAAACTTCCTGGGGCGTTTTGACCTCGGAAGGAGATAAGCACGTCGGCATCTTTGATTTGCTGTCGGCAGGAGAGCGACTCGTCCCGAACTCGATCGGATTTCATCCAAACGATCCGTTTCAAAGTCATGCTCAACAAGAGGACCGCCATATTGCAGAATGAATCTCGGCACACAGAAACCGCGCGCGTGCCAGCCCGATCACAAATATCTCCGCTGCCCAGCCAATTTTTTCTTGTTTTTCGTTTTTTGATCTTGAGAAATCCGACATTGTACATACATATTATAATACGCATGTCCACAGTCCATATTACCAACATCCTTTTCGAACCCCCTTGTCCAAATCCCTTTTGCATTTCATTTTTACATTTCCTTTTTACATTTCCCTTTTTCAAACCTACATTCTCAACACCTTCTTGAACTTCTTTTTCCATACCACTTTTCTCACCCTTTATCTAACTTCTTTTTTCAAAATCCTCTTCCAAACCACTTGGTAGTGGTTTGGAAACCAAAGAAAGGTAGAAACCTTTCTTTTTTTAAACCGCTTTTACAAATCTACTATTGTATCCTCTTGTCTAACCTCCTCTCCCAAACTCTTTTTTCTGAAGGTGGAAAGGTACACTGAGAAAAAAATGGTCGGAAATCAATAAATATACTTTTGAATCAATAAAATATCTGCTTTTGAACGAGACCTATTGATTCAAAGTATATTTATTGATTTTCGAGTATTTTTTTCTCGGTGTTCGAAATAGAAGGGGTTTTGGTAAAGGAAGTGTGAAAGGGGGGTATAAAAATAGTGTTTCGAAAAGGAGTTTGAATGAGATTGGAACACGAAGTGGGAGAAAGGGGTTGGAAAACAAGTGTGATAAGGAGTTTGGAAAAGTATCTGCCAAAAGGTACTTGGTAAAGGGATTTGTAAAAAGAGATAGAAAAAATGGTTTGGAAGAGGAGGTTGATAAAGGGGGTGACATGAAGGGTTTGTAAAAGGGGTTTTCCAACAAGTGGTCAAGTGGTGTAAACAAAGGTTTGGAAAAAGGGTATGGAAAAGATATGAAAAGGATGAGTTGTGAAAAGGAGATTTTGAAAGATGTTTTGGAAAATGAAGTTGGAAGAGGGGTAGGTAAAAGAGGATTTAGAAAAGGAGGTTCGTAAAGGGGTTTGGAGGAAGAGTTTGGAAATGGAGGTTCAAAAAAGGGGTTAGAAACGGGGATTCGAAAAAGGAATTTGTAAAAGGTGGTAGGAAATAAGGTTTGGAAGAGGAGGGTGATAAAGAGGGTGGAATAAGGGGTTTGTAAAGTGGAAAAGGTGATTGGAAAACACTATTTTCAATTATTAAGCAGAATTTCTAGGGATTTTACGATAAACTTATGAGCAATTATCTATAACGAATTATATAAAATTGTGAGAGGAAGTGGGCCATTTAAACGAGAGATCAGTTGATTGAAGACCTTGAGGTCTGGTCGCCAGGATTATCAAAATGCTCGTTCTGTGATTGGAGCGATTCCATGAGTTCGAACAGGTTGCGTGTTACAGAAAGGACAACATCTTTTCCGAAAAGTCCATCACACTGTGGCGGGCTACCGTTTGCGAACTAATTCCTAGAAAGTGCGGCCGTTAATAAGCGGCATTGAGAAAACAAAGAGAAAAAGTGGACGTAATGATACACGAGATGTTCAATTAAAGTGCGCTGTCTTGCGTGTATACGATTTCAATGTGTCACTGCTATACACTACGAGATACTTCGAGTAAACGAAAACGTAAGGTTTTTTATATGTAACCACCTCGTCCTTTCTCGAAATTGTACTTTTATTGTTTTCAAAGTGCCGCAGAGCACAGGAAATAAGCATCATTTGTTTTACACGAATGTTTTCCAATTTCCCAATAGAAATTAATTGGCAATCAATTCGAGAAACGTTAGATAGGAAGAAGTATTATTTATGGTATGTGTTTGAAATTGAAGATTTTGCAAGAGAAACCTTAGGATCATGTGATTATTATTCAAACCACGTCACGCCTCGCGCGAAGCGTCTCTGGTTTTTGCATGCGTACGTATATCTAAAATACATGCCTACATATATATACGTTACGCCTTGTGTTGTATGTAAATTTCCGTATAATGGCTTCAAAAGTTCTCCTCTACACGATTCTGTTGCATTCTGCTGCCGAGTTTGGTGTAAATCGCGTGGGATAAAAGCACAACTGAGTCTTTCGTTTTTATCTTCATTGAGATAAAAAGACTTGAACATCTTCAAATTCAAATGAAATATGGAGTAGAGTCGATAGCCATTTATTTTTATGCTGCCTACTGTTGACTGATCCTTGGCTCTCAGGGTAAATTGATGTGATTGGTTTCTGATGTTGGTTAGAAATTAAAAATTGAAAAACGTCAAGTTGAAAATCTCGAGTGACATTCATGTTTACAGAGAGTGGATCGTGAAAAATATAGGCATGTGGTAGCACGGTAGGACATAACACTACCGCGGATCAGAGGATGCTGAAGGGTTCTGAAGAATTCGCCGAGTAATAGCCGTGAGGCCCTGCTATTAAATACTCCTTCTTCGAGCCCCTAAGCTATAGGCTGCTTTAGTGCGAACATAAGCAGGTAGTCGTCTTCAGTCCATGTATCTACACTATGTCTGCAGCTACACGCACTGCCCTCATCTTTTCGTGTCACCTTAGGCTCTACCGATGCTGGAATATTAAAAGGTAGTTTAAAGATGACTGGACAGCGTGACTCTTTAACCTTGGAGGACGTCGCATACGTCCTCACTCTCTCCAAAGTCGAAATCCGATGCATTAAAAAATGCGGGACCAGAAGGACCACTTTGAACCGGCTCGTTGACATTGCCACTTGCCAAGTCACTCTTGTGCCTCGCTATACTGAAGAAGCTGCTGAATCTCGTGGGAGAAAAGATCGAATCGGAAATATGATGTTGCTGTAAAAAAGGGATAAGAGTAAAAGAAAGTCTGCCTTAGTTATATTGATGAATAAGTAATCAGATAAGGAGGCAAGGAGATGTGAAACATCTCCCTTTATTACGAACAGGAGATACACTTTTTGAATAAAGTTTGCTCTTTTATTATTAATTCGCATTACAATTTTTATTTCCACCAAGTTTTAAGCTATACCTGGGAAGAGTTTGAAGATGCTGAACGATAGGTCATCTCGGAATGAGATTTGTGGAACTAATACTGGACCAAGAAAGTATCTTTCCGTTGACACGTTCGTTTTTGTTTGTGGAGTGAAATAATCTCTGCTCCTCGGACATTTACAAGGGGATGCTGCACATCCTGCCATCAATATTACTTGTTGACAACTCAGCTAGATGGTATACCTCTTAACCCTGCGCGAGCAACCACGCGAAGAGGAATATTTAGTGATACTTGCCTGAAGCACCTACAGACATCTCCATACATATATATCCATACATCTCCACACATATAAATATACTTACATAGATAATATTTGTATGCACATGAATGCATAAGTATAAATACATAAATACACACATAAATACAGTTAAATACTCATATGAAATTGTATGTATATGTGTAGCTGATAGAGGAGCAAATAAAAAAGGTAAAATCGAGGTTCGCGTTATGGACGTTAACTAATACAAAGGTATAGTGGGACACAGTGACGTATGGGCTTCGGTAAATAAACTATTAATATTATGGTAACGTCACGCATTCCTATCCATATTGGCTGCTCGAACACGCTGGCGCCTCCACCCCGTTCGAAGATTTACAGGCCGAAGAACAAATACGTAAATTACGGTCCTGAGCTAATGGAGCGTAGTACTATCCCGCCCGATCCGTTTAAAACTTTAAACGTTGCGAGAAGACGGGAAGAACCGTAATGCATAATATCTTTAAAGTGCGAACCTTTGATCCTGCGCTCAGAACAAACTGCAGATAAATTCGTGGAGGGTCACGAGGAGAAATTATATGAGGATATATAGAGCATAGGATGTGATCTACACAATGCTTCTCTTATACTCGCTTTAATCATGTAATTTACTTTCAGGCTTTCAAGCAGATATAATAACCTATTATTCCGAATTAATAAATTCGAGTTCGGAAAATTGCTTTCCAAATATTCCTTTTAGATCGGATATTAATTACTTTAAGGAAGTGATTGAAGAATTTTCTAATATATTAATATGCATTTTTATTGATTCTACATTATTGTAAATCACTTGTCAAAAGAAATTACGAGATAAATAAACTTTTAAAAAATTCGAGCCCGACTTTTAGTATAGTTATTTTTAAATGATATATTTTAACGAAATAAGGTAATAATATTTTCATTTTTACATCTGGAAAGATTCTCAAATTCCACGTCGAATGAGCCAAAGTCGAAAGGACTTAATTGCTTCCGTAAGATGATATTCCCAAAAGAGTCAAATTAAATTATTCTAATAAATATGATGAGTAACGAAAATTTAACCAAATTTTTTGCTCACTTTAAAGCTGATGTTCGAAAATATTTTCCTCGAAGTTAATTCATATTAAGGAATGAATTTCATTAAATCTATCAGTTCTCGAAATAACATTCTTACAGCAATTTATAACAGCTTTGCGCTTTAAATTATAATAGTTTTAAAATAATTAATATTTACAGTTTATACATATAAAGACAAGAACCGCTGATTTATAACTTAATAGCAAAGATAATAGCTTCTTATGAATATAATAGAAACACTTTCGCTCCGAAAACTTAATTGAAACCAGAAATATTCCAAGAGAAGATCCTTAAATCAAAACTATTTATCAACTTGTCTTTTTTCTTTCTCGTCTTTCTTTCTCAGGACTTTATGCAAGTGCAGCCTCTCGACTCGTCGTATAAATCACCCAACGGTTTTCACGAGCGAAGTAAAAACCATGAATACGTCGAGAAAGATGAGATACGTCTATGCATAGAATATGACTTGGGGACTGAGTGTGGGATGGTAAATTGAAATGATTCTCGGGTAGAATCGCTGCCGGGCCGTCAGGCCCAACTGAGAAGGGCCTGGTAGGATCGGCGAGACAACCGGGCCCGTGACGTTATAGCCGTAAATGTTGATGGCGCATTGATTGCCTCGCATCTCATCACGTTTTACTTCTATGGCTATCTCGGTCATTTCGATCTCTTCTTTTATCACGTCTCTCGTCTTGCTAAGATACCAAAGAATATTTAATTCCATATTTCCCAGCGACAATTTCTGCACTTCCAAATATTTCGTTTTTCTCTCTCCAGTCTATGATTCTGTCGACAATAATTACAGTTTCATTTTTCAAATGCTATTCACTTTTTCTCTTAGTATTTATAGCTTCATTTAGAGAAGATTGTCTTTGAATGAGGGTCAGATAATTTAGTGCCCAGTTCTATATTTTTTAGCTGTCGTGTGAAGAAACCCATTTTACGTATTTGCCTAATTTGCATAGAGAATTTAGTATGGAGTTTAATGCTGTATGTTAATGGCACTAATTTTAATTCCATGTTTGAACTTTCGGTGGGAGGTTTCACGTCGAGAAAATTATTTTTTTTATTAACGTCGTCCAAAGTCATGATAATGTGCACAATCGTCTTGTGTTCTGTCTTCATTGCCTCTTCACGCATCAGCGATAAGGAGAAATGAAGGATCAAAGATAATAAATTCTTATGAACAAAGCGATTAATTATTCGCGCCAGAAAAGCGTCGAAATGAACATGAAACATCAACGCTCAATTAACTAGACTAAAGAAACAAAAAAAAATCTCTGCTCTCTGTGCCTTGATACTTTTGGCAGCTATCGATACGTTCAATCATTTTTCTGGCTTTTTTTGTTTATTTCATTTTAATCACTTCCTCTTTCGCGATGGAAAATTAAACCCGTTAAAAGACTGCTTTTGCTCCCAGCGAAAGGGTATGGTGTAAGTCACTGATAAATTACTATACATTTTTCAAGAGACAAAAAAACCCTAGCGCCGGTCCATTCACGTCGAACTCCCAAATGTGGATCCATCCTGCGGGCAAGGGTGAGCGTCATATATATTCTGCAAACTTGCAAAAAATGAAAAACAGACCTCACACGCTACAACGTTATTTATGCGACTTGACCCGACCTGATCTCACCCGTCGCTTCACCCTTGTGTTTGTTTTTGGATGCACGCATTATTTTTTAAGAGATTTCAGCTTGAATTCTATTTTCTTTGACTTATTGCATTGTTTTACTTTTATAAAATTCAATCTGATTTTATTTGAATAAAATATGAATTTTAAGAGGCGCATGAATCTACTCCTTATCTTGGGACTTCCTAGAGGTCTTCTCTTTTTCTTTAATGCATGAATTGATACTGTGAGGAGAGATTCGACTATACCTTTCCTCCTGGATAAATTTCACACTCCCAAACCTTTTGCACTAAAAGCAGACGCTTTGATCGTTCGTCAACGATTCGCAACGCAGGGATTTCGTTCGCTCGGTTGGACTTAACGCGACGTTACTTCCTTGAAGTAGGTGCAGACTGAAGAATTAGACGAGTGAGACAAAATCGTAATTTAACACATCGACAAATTTCTTATAGAAAGAGTTAAGCGAAGAAAAACATTAGATGCATTAGTATTTTTTTAACTCTCCCCTTGCACTCAGAAAAAAGTTTGTTTGAATCAAACAAACGTATCATTGCTATAGGGTCAAACAAAAAATTTCTTTGAAT
>CAJFCO010000030.1:4031708-4047498 GCA_904066015.1 Synergus gifuensis
ATAAATTAACTTAGTGTGTGAGATATTTTTTGACAATAAACTTGTGTGTTCAATATTTGTGACAATAAACAAATTAATAATATTTCGCTGGTGTTAATAGTTTATTGACCTTTCTTTCAAATTAATCACGTCTTGCTCCTACGCCTAAAGGCTCATATTTTTATAATTATCAATCGCATAAAAATGATTTTAGTTCAAAGAGGAGAAAAGTACACTAAGTTTGTAGCCCGAAATTTAAAGCATTTGAAGTCCTGCAAGATCTAATAGAATTATTTCCTAACTTTATGAATAGAAACGACTCTCAATCATGAAATCAATTCACTAACATCGTTTTCTTGACGATAATGTTGCAGGGTGTATTTTTGCTGGGAATTAATAGTGACATCAAGGAGAGACCAGAGACTTAAGTATTCTTTTGATTCTCACGTTGTCGCAGGAGAATGAAATTTCTGCATAAAGAAGATTGCTTTACGATCATTCAGTATAATATAGGTACATGTGTACCATTCGCTGACGGACTCACTTTGCAAGGAACGAAATGCAACCGGTCATTTGCTACCTGGCTCGCTGTAGAGTGGAGGCCAAAGCGAGTCGTTCGGCTTGTAAAGGTGGTAGACACATGGACCATGAGGTCCAAGTTGATGTGTGGCCTTTGTGACGGAATTTTGATAACGACAGGGAGCGCCACGGGATATCCCTTGGTACTACCCGCGTTTTCAGACACAAGACGCACTTCTCATAAAGTTCTCAGTTTTATGATAATGCCCACGTTTCCAGCCTTACAACGTGTTGCCTGAGTCAGTTTCGAGGCATGTCCTAAGAAATTTTGCCTGCAAAAACATAGAATGGTTTTTTATACTTCAAGCTGAAATTCGAGCTTCCATTGTTTCCTCTACTGTTGCACAATCGTTTCAGTAAACTAAGAAATTGAGAAAGAGATTCTCGAAAATAATTCAACCAGAGTTCAAAAAGAATTCAATAATCTTTCTAAAATTAGAGACGTGACGCCTCACACTTTGTTTGATATTCGATTTTAAATATTCAATTGGGATATTTCTAGAAAAATTGTTGTAATTATATAAAACTTAAATTTGCATTAGATAGAAAAAGGTTTAAATCTTATCAGTGAGAATCAAATTTATATGGTAAAATAATCAGCACTTATGGAACGTGTGCATTAGCCACTAAGAGTGAATCATTGTAAAGTATTGAGAATTTTAGCACCCAACTACCGTATGTTTTAGTTAATGAAACATTGTACATGATAATATGAAGTCGAAGGAACATTAGTTTCACGTGTTAAGTGAACAAGCGCGCCTGTGCGGTAGGTAAAGATATTTTAATGATACAAAAATTCTGCAGTTTATGCACTTATAAAGCAATAATAATCCACCGTTCTTATTTTTGTATGCATATATTTTTACAAGGAGCTGTATGCTAATCTGGTAAAGTACTGAAATACGTAATTATGGTCGTTTTTCAGATACACGTGTCTATAGCTTAATTGATTTATTTAGTGAGCAAATGGATTCAGTAATTAAAATATCTGCAGTAACAGATGACTTTATTATTCATTTATCTTTTTCTTATGCGTAATAGAATTTCATTTTATATTCTGCAAATGTTTATCTTTTATTTTCGATTGTGCAGTCAAAATCAAAAGTGACATAGGTTTAACCGATCGAGAAGCCTGGATAGATCGTAAATGGAAGCGACACGTTCGAAACTGGCTTCTGATGAAAACTGATAAAGTGAAAAATGAACCTAACACGATTCACTTCACGTTACATCATTTGCTTTTTAGTCTCTCGTTCGTCATTCCAACGTGGGCGTTTTACAAGCTGCACCGAAGAAAACTTATGACAGGGGACACTAATAAAAGTCATCAATTTCACGAATGAAAAAGGAGGACCTTTCAAACTTATTGTCAATCATGTTTTAGTAAAGTGTTGCAAGATGTGGCACTTTCTGCGTGAATTTTACATTTTTTTATTTAAATTACTTTTTTTGTTATTAACACTTTTAATGATAGTGAGAACCAGTTACTATTTAGACAAACAAAACAATAATCTGCAAGCTAAGATTGTTAACAATTGTCAAATTATATCTTTCATTTGTGGTGTTTAATTAAAGCTATTATCGCTGTCTGGGCAAACAAGAAACTTGCCTTGCAGCCTCTTCTATGCATTCATCCCTAGAGAGGGAAGAAAACTCGGAGTTAGGGCTCCGTTAGGGTTGCATTAGAGATTGACGAAAGCCAACGTAAGCAGTTTTCTCTGAAGTTTGCCGCAATATCTCCAATTTCACTACTTCCACAATACGTTTTGCTTCTTGAACAAACACACGTGACAAGAATCATACTTTGAAATAAAACAAGGCGTCACTTTCTTCACTTTTGACTAAACCCTCAAACGTATTAATTTTCTAAAATAAACAAATTATCTACAATTTTAAAGCCCCTCTACCAAATTATTATATAAGAGTTTAAACTTTCAAACAATAATCATGCAATTATGCAAATGCCGTGAAATCTTTTTTATATTTGCCATTTATTAAATATTTTGTATACTAGTATAACAAAAACAGAAGTAAGTTGAGAAATTATAGTGGCATATTCTGTAAATCATATTTTTCATTACCTGGACGAGGCAGCAGTGCTAAGTAGGCAATGAACAGTGGTTATGGTCTATATTCTCTTCCATGGTGATTCTGGCCAAGATAAAGACGGAAGCTCAAATAAATCGCTCTGCCGCCGGATGTTCAACACCGAGTAAACTTCCAGAAGATTAATGAGAATTTCGCTCATGGGATATCACCTCATATGCTAAACTGATTACAGATTAGCTTCATATATTTGTTTAGAAGATGCCCACATAATTTGCAGAGAAAAAATTTATTCCATCCATTTTATTCCGTTCATCATATCTTGCCTATTCAAATTCCTGCTTCAGAAACTACAAAATTAGTATTCATCCGATATGTAGAGATTTTTTTAACAGGGAGAAATATAGTGGTATACCACCCATCTGGGATTTTTTCATCATGAGGAGAAATTCTTCAGAAGCTATTACTGATAGTCACGTAGTAGCTAGTATGCCATAAAAATTCTCGCGATCGTTGTTTCCCAGATTCCAGAACGAGATCGACCTTTTATCTTATATATCCGACCTGGCATTCCCGCCGAGTCACGAAATCTGGCTCGAGAGAAAATATAACCGACTAAGCGTTAGAGAAGTCATTCTGTTGGGTGACATAGACTACTCGTAGACTTCTTTAGGGTACTTTAGGGCAACTTGGCTCTTGAGGTTTAGCTGAAAATACACACTCAAAAGTAGTGAGGAGCTAGTGAGCTAGTGGAATGCACTAGTGTGCGAGCATGGTTTAATACAGTTGGATAGAGAAGACACAGGTTGATGAGCCGACGATAGGATCTACTGGCCAAGGCTGGCAGGCTCCCGATGAAGGAGCTCAGATACTATCGTTACGTTTCTTCCTCGGCTATGTCGCTGTCATGTCAAGGTCCGAGGCTGCATGCCGCTTGCAATGGACAACGTGCAATGTCCTAAGACTTGTGCTTCTGAAGAAAATTTACTACTGCTTTCCTGCATTTTTATTTATATTTTATATACGCACGATACAGTGCATTCTTCTTTTCGTTTCTTTTATATTACATTCTCATCATTTTGCTTTTAAAAACATGCAGTTTTCACTTCTTCGTTACTCTACGAAAATCACTCATTTACATGATGCAATCATCTGAGCTTGAAACAAAGTACCGTAAACATCAGACATAACTTAAATTGAATTCTAATTTAACTTTCCCATTTAGATAAGGATCTAAACGAGCATGACCAAGATGGAACGATATTTCATGAAAAAATGACCGAAATTTAAATCCAGACATACGTACAGTATCGCGGAAATGATTTTAAGTATGTGTTTAAGTAGCGAAACGAATCACGTCGAATCTCATTTTGTGTTGAGTGCATAATACAGACACTTGGCCTTTTAAGCGACGCAGTCGTAAAACGCGACTCTCCTCGAGAACAAGTAGCATTTTTCAGTACCATCGCAGACAATCGACGGGGTAATGACGGGTTGGGCGCCGGAAGCCGGCAAGATATTCGCGCGCTTGCATCAGATAACCTGGCTTCTGTATCTGACCCGGCTAGCTCGAAGCTCTGCCTCCTCGAAGGAACCGAGATGGCAGAATATTGCCAGCAAAGAGATGAAGATTCTTGTCCGATATGCATGTCAGATCCTCTTACTGCGGAGAATACATCTTTCAGAATCACGAGCTTGCTTCTCAAAGAAGTATTTCTGGTTCTTGATAATATTTCTTTTAAAATAAAGCGATTAACTGATTATAATTTATAAGCTGAGCAATTGAACATCGAAGATCTCTTTAAAGTTATCAAAAAGCAAAATGGATGTACTAAGATAACGAATTTATCATTTATCTTATTCGCATCTCTTACTTTTCATTTTGGTTTTGTTCTCCTTTTAGGAAGTATGAAGTAATTATTATGTGCTACTTTATGAGCAAAGAGCATGACAAGGAGCAAATGTATGTAGCACTCACTGAATCATAGAGAATAAGGTATATTCTCAACAAGTTTATAAATTATGAATTCCTTTGCTATAACTACTTTTTAGCAATTCAGCTCACAAAAGTCTCTAGGAGAAACTGCTCGTTGAGATTTACTGAATCTTGCAGATCCTCATTTCTGTTATGCATTTATAATGAGCGATTCTTGAGGAGTTCATACTTGGAACTACAAGTACACCAAATGTTTTTTAATGATGTGTAGTTTCTCCCTTCTTCTTACATAGAGAAACCATTTAATAACCAAAAATTTTCAGCATTATCACCTTCTGTATAGAAATTTTCATGGGGTTCTGATGGAGGTCTGACGGGGTTCTGGCCAGTTTTTTCATACGTTCTAGTGATAATTCTGATCTGGAAAATTGTCATACTCTAATATAAGATTGGTAATGAGTATTAGTGAGATATTATTACTGTATCGTTGCCCTATAATTGCCTACTTATATAAAAATATTTTTATTAAAAGTAGAAATCTCGACCAGGGCCTCGTTCTTATCCATCCGACCTCCTTTCTTTTAAATCTCACGAATAAATCAGACAATAAAATAACCAGTTTCTCCCTCGCACAACTCTAAAGTCAATTGTTCCCAGCAGGGAGTTTTGATGAAATTCGGTTATCTTTTCTTCAGACAAAATTGGCGTAAACGTAAACTCAACGAGGGTAGATTATAGTTTATACCCACGTGCAGTTACGAAGTTGCTGAGCAGTACGTTTCCTGATGCTTCTGACTAGTGTTGCCCGATCGGCGGTGCTCTGTCGGCCCGGAAGATCACCAGGCGTACGTCTCCCTGAGAGAAACGTACCATTTATCTACGTCAACCTCGTTCACCAACACCATAAAGCCTCTACGATTCATTACTCGTGCCCGCATAATGCTCGCGCATATAACTAAACGCGTGTTTGTATGTATCGTATGTCTCTACACACTGAGCTTATAGTTATATGCGCTGTTCTTTACGCATGTATACGTACCGTAAGCGACATTAATGGTAGTAAAAGTTGGGACAGCAACTTCGCAAAAAAAAACTGATAGCTTCACATTCGTGTGATAAAAAGAAAGTCTCGCGCTAAGTAATTGACGTGATGTTACACTCAATTCAAATTTTCATATTAAGGTTGATATGACCTGGAAACGTCGTCTTTGCAGATTACTTGGGAAAGAAGAGTTTTGACCGCAAAATATTTTCGAAGTTCAGTGACTTTATTGATTCCGGTCCTAAGTCTTACTTTTAAGGGGGACGTCAGTGAAATTGTAACCCAATTGGAAAATTAATGTCAAGGAATCCTTAAGTTGAGATCTTCCATAAGACATCTTTTAAAAATGCTCATTTAATGGTCTCAAATCTCTTTTTAGTTTGATTTGCAGGTGTGCTTTATAATCACGCGAACTTTCACGCCTAAAGGATCTAAGAAAGCAGACTTTGTGCAAAAAATCAGGCTCTTTAAGTAGAAAGAAATTTCTAAAATCTATCAATCCTAAATTACACGTATTTCTAAAAACGTTGTTAAATCGTTGGTTTTTTTTGTGGTACAAGAACCAGGATACAGCCACAGTTATCACTTGTCACACATTCTCATTAGTGGGAAATTTTTCCAAGAAAGAATTATTACTTTCACTCACATATTAGAGTAAGCGAAAAAATTACTGACTCTAGGAAATGCGAGTGATTGACAGAGAATGCGTCCAATATAATTCCGATTGATTGGATGAATTCTTAGCGAAAGAACTCTGCTGCAATTTTTCTTCTGGGAGTGATATATATCTCTACAAATTTATACAAAATGGCTGTTTAAAAATTCGCAAAAAAGTTAAGATTCAAAATTTTTTCCCTAAAAAAAATTGGTGCATTTTTTGTAAACCGAAACGCTGATTGCACATGCAATGATTGTTGATATAAGGGAATACGTTTAGAGCGGTAAACTCACACATATATGCGAAACTACCAGAATCACAGTAGACGGCTGGCATCCTGCTGCCCGGGCAGTTGAGTCCGGATAGACGTAGCGATAAACGTGCGTTAACGCGGAAATTAACCGTTATATCTTTGCACTTATTTACCCGTACCTCGAGATAAGTTATCCTTGCTCACGGGATATTTTACATAATGCAATTGAGTTCGCGATGCGATAGGGGAAACTCCCGGTAAAAGAACCGTATGGTTAAAGATATAATGGGGCCACGATTTTATCTCTGAGAGACATTCGTTGGAAATCAATAAGCTGCTCATACGATAGGCATCATGATCTTATACTGAAAATCTCTTTACTTTATTTATACGATACACACTTTTCCCCTTGATTTATTGTCGAATATTTTTGCAAAACATGCCGAGAAAAAGATCACTTTCTGTTTTTTTTTTAGGAAAGATTTATTCCTTAAATTAAAATTCATCATTGTGAAAGTATGGTGATTGTTCTTGATTCAGATACGTCAGCTGCTCGTTAAAATTTTGCTGTTGATATATTGTAAGGGTATATAATGAAATGTATCTTTCAATGAAGTTTATTTTACAAAAAGAGGTCGCGAGTTGTTTTTTCTAATTTTTTTAATGACACGCACTGTAAACAATTTCTTTGGAAATACTCCCTACAATTTTTTGGATGATAATTTCTGCAAACATTTCCGGAATTTTCCAAAATATTTGGTAGGGAAAATTCCCGAAGTGGGGTGTTAAAAATTGTCAAAAAAGCTACGTCATTTATATAAACGATGAGTGGAAATTAAATTTTTTTGAACAATTCACAATATTTATTAGGCATTTTTGAATTCACAAAGATTTAGAGGATATTTCCCAATTTTTACAATAAATTACAAAAGATTTAAGAAAATGAAAAAAAGTTTTCAGTCAATGATCGAGTTAAACTTTTTTGGAAAATTTTTCGGAATACTTTCAATTTTATTTTTAATGCATCATAGAGTAGATAAATCTTCGAAATCCAAAATTTTAAAAATCGAGGAATATTGAGGTTTGGGTTGCTTCCTACTTCTTCCACCAGATGTCTCCTATTCTCGGTACACTGCAAATGCGGATGCTGTGGACCTGTTTCTCTTTCCTCATCTCATTATCGTGTCTTTTGTCAGCGGGAGCTTCAGCCGCGACCAATCAGCTAACGGCTTTATCATCGGCTCTTCCTTCATTGGTTGAATGTTAAGACTTCTATCGAGCGGGAGGCAGAAGGCCGCGCCTAGCGCCGACCCGGTCGGGGGTTACTCTACATATATCTTTGTCTTCTCTTCGATGCCACTGGAGTTGCAGTATGTTAAAATTTTACTCCTTTGCTCCTTAATAAATTATGAAAATAGAGCCCAATGTACACAGAAATTTCGAGACATGCAGCTAAGAGTTTTTTGTCCGGATTTCATATTGTATAGCATACAATGCAACTTTCGTTTCCAATTTCCATTGTGTACATTTAAATATTTTGTGCGGGGGATGTGGATTCTATATAACTTGCAATTACTTTTGTCAGGAAGAAGTATGTTTTTTCGATCCTGAAAGGATGAAGAGATGTAAAATCGTTATAACATGTAAAGTGTCAGATAAAGGTACATTTTGAGTTTATTATTGGTAATTGCTGATAAAATATTGTTTTAAAAAGTATGACATTCTCTAGTTTTTGATGCACCGAATGAGAAAACTTTTGTCTTAAAATTTACATTATAGTTATGGAATATGCAACCTGCAAACTGTGACTTCTATTTAATCATATCTATAACAATTGACAATACTTACTTCTACAAATATTCTTGATAATTCTCTTAATGCATACATCATTAAATTATCGTCTTAGAAACTCCCCACTTCTTCGAAAAGCTCAATGATTGAAACCCCTTGAAGATCCTTATCTTGGCACCTTCGCTTTTTCCCATTTCTCTTATTCCCATTCCCAAACTGCATACATCTGAAAGCCGCAGTCATGTAAGCATCTACTATAGATGGTGGATTCGAAAGGGATGGATAGCTGCAGGGCGTCGTTGGCTAGGGGTAGTGAAGTTGTGAGGTTGTGAGGTTGCGATGTGCTGAGACTCAGGGGATGGGAATCGCTTCAGAGCGCAAACGCCTGGCGTCCCGACGCCCTCTGCGTCGCTACCCCTAAGTCCTTGCTCGAAAAGCCCTCCCCTCGCCGGCTTTTGCAACTTCCCCTCTTTTCTTCCTTCCTGACGTCTGCCGCGTTCCAGCTAGCTGCCTAGCTATAACGCGGACGCTTTCATGTTCCGAGTTTCCGCCTCGTCTCTCATATCCGTGGCTCTCTTCTCGTTCGACGGAATTTTTTCCCTAGACGCCTTTTCTCGCGATTCAAGTCCGTCGAGTTTGATTTCCAGCGATGATGCCTTCATACTGTTCCAGCTACCGAGTCACCGGCTCCAGTCGATCGCCCTAGCCCCAGGACCGGTACGCGCTCAGCATTTTGTATTCTCGCTAATTACTCTCACCAACAAGGAACAAGCTGAGCGCTCCTGTGTTAGTGGTGGTGATTCAAGGAGGCATGTGTGTAGGACGTACGTGAATCAAATGCCACGCGATCGTGCTTACCCTGCTCCATCTTCTTCTTGTCGCGTGCGGTAAATGAACTCCTCCGATGACCGGAAAAGACGCAAGAAGATATCGGTGATTGCGGTTTACGTGACTCGAGGCCTTCATTCAGAAACGTAAAAGGAGAGAGGGATGTGAAGGGATTTAATATTTTATGATTCGAAGATCTACAAATTATTATTCATTACTGGAATATGTTGTGGTTATGATGAGAAGGGATGAAGAAGAGTGATTCGATGCTTTAATTCTGAGGATGAAGGCTGATTGCAGCCTGGAATCATTGCCGTCATCGGAAGTTAGAGGTTTGTTGAGATAATGAGATGGATGCTTCACAGAAGTGGATGCTGGGGTTTGGAAGATTTATTTTTACATAAAAGTTCTAATTCCGGATATTTAAGATTGATGCAGAATTTTATTTACTGCTGGGTTTGTCCTCAAGTTTGTGAAGCTGGGATAACATTGCTGATGTGAAAGTAATCAAAGAAATAAACGACGAACTACTTGCAAAAGTGTAATTTTAATTCCTTATCGTGATATAAAGAACTCAATAACTTAAATAATATTTCATCAAATCAATTTACTTGAATACTTCAAAATAAAATTAATAGAATTCAAAGTTGTGGCACGAAGGGTTTTCAAATTGTCTGAAAAATCCATTACGCAGTGATTTAACGACCTCTATTGATTATGGTTTTAATTAGCAATTAGCACTATTGCTTTTATTATATAAATACATTGACGAAACTTCAAATGAACATTTTTTCAATGCATTACAGAACTCACAATATACCATTTAATTAAAAGCAGTTCATTTTTTCCCGAAACTTTCATTTCGTTGAATCAATTCACTTCCTCTTGAAACAGATTGCATTCAACCAAAGTAATAAAGTTAATCTGCTAAAATTTAAATTTTCTATTTTAATTACCACATGCCCTCAAATATGTGATAATAAAATTCGGGACGGATTTTTGACGCGACGCGACGGCAGAACGTTACAAAATTGTTGAGCAGTTATTTTGAGAATATATTATAAATTAATGGTTCTATTAACTATTTTTCATTAATTACAGTAAGTAAATAATGTAGTTTTCTTATCAATATAATATTTGATGATTTATCAGCACTTAATTGCTAAATTAGCAGTGTCAAAAAAGCTAAATATAACTCTCAACTATATTTTGTCTAACTTTTCAGAAACCATAATTTTCATCCATTCCACCATACACAATAATAATAATTCAATCTCATAGTTATTATTTATTATTTGTATCCCTAATCTTGAATGATTTTCACTCTTAAAACAGTGATCTCTTTCCTCTAAACAATACTTCGAGCGCCAATCCACAGAACCTCTGAATTCTTTTTATCTCTTCTTACAGTAACCAATCGTCAAGTCTCAAGGTCGCCTTCGCTTCGGCAAGTATCAGCACCACCCCAGAAGAAGATTCATAGATAGAATTTTCTATCAAGCCTATAGGGAACCTCCGGATCCGGTGAAGAGCATCAACGGAATTCGCCTCTGAAACTCCCAGCTGGTTAAGAATCGAACTCAGGTAGATGAAAGAAGCACGGAGAAGTCGAGAATAAGGCGATCATTAAAATTTCTGAGACGAGGATAGTGTGTCGGGGGTCCTCCTGGTGACATAAGCCGAAAGACAAGGGGCGTTATACTTCCCTTGGATCCTTTTCTCTTTCCTCTCTTCTTCCCTTCCACCCCACATTTCTTCTTTTTTGTCTTTCTTTTTTCCTCTCTTTGTCTTTTCCTCTCTTTCCATCATCCTCTTCTTTTTTTATTCTCCCCACTCAACCTCATCTCCCCTCACTTACCCTTACCCATCCAGTTTTTAAAACACTCTCTCACACCAATGTGTCTATTAATTGATGTGAGAGCACAACACAAAGCACTCTAACTTTGTGTGAACCTGTGTGCTGAGATTTTTCAACCTCGAAAGAAAGTTCCAACCAGAAACCGCTGCGATCGTCGCACCATCGCCTTTGTAACGAAGTATACTGTATAGTATACACAGTGATTAAGACAACGTCACCTACCATAACACTCGCGGAAACCACGTGGCCGTCGCTCGTAAACGTAACAGACACTACTCGAGTAGGGTACAACCACCTACCATCGTCCGCAAGGTTCTCCTACTAATTAGCCACCGGCCGATTCGGTACTGATTTACTACCCTGACACATTCTGGCGTTAACAAGAGGGAATCCTTTTCATTCATAGATTCTCGTGCCCTGTGACGCACTACTACTATACAACTTACAACTACTTGAGCAGAGCATGTAAGACTGTTTGTTGTGTTCCTGAATGGGGATTGAAAAAAGAAAATGAGGACTTGGTGGTGAATTTAGGGTTTGTGGGAGTACCAAAGATGATTGTTAATATCGAGTTAATAATGGTGATTACAATTAAAGAGATACTTTGCATTTAGAACATCAGAAGCTGGAGAGAGTCGCTAATCTTTACTGAATCTTCATCCCGATCAGTTGACAAGTTGATCCATCGAGTGGAGATCTTCTGATTTCAAATTACTTTCGAGAGATTTCAGTTGCTTCTGTTACATTGGAATATTTCACTTCCATCAGTTGCTTCAGTAATTGTAGAAGACTTTAGAAGATTTCAGTTACTTGTTGGATTTGAGCGATAAATACGAGAAATGATCAATAACATTCTCATTTCTTTTAAATCTTTATTATTTTGACAGTTCTGATATAATAATATATTGGGTGAAAACAAAGTATAATTGATATACTCGAAAATGAGAATCAATAATTGAGCGAGACAAAAGAGTTTCTCATATAATTGAGATATACGACTTACAAATAAAATAATCTCAAACAATTTTGGAGGATATTTCAGTTACTTTAGAATTGTTCAGTAGAAGGCTTCAATTAGTTCAGGAAACTTCAGCTGAAGTCTTCTTCAGAATTATATATCCTGAACGAACAGAATGCTTCAGAAGTAACTCAAGTATTCTCAAGTAAGAAGTGAGTGTCACTGGATCAGCCAAGGTGTCAATCCTTCGTCTAAAATACTTTTTTAAAACGTCTAGACACCTTTGGGGATTGATCCCATTCTAAATAAGAAATTAAGAAATGTCTTAATCCTTGTTTTCAGGATGCGGACAAGAAGGGAGAGTAAGGAAGAGCGATGCTGAAGGAAGTGGGTTGCAGTAGTACAACACCCCCTCCTAGGGATGGTGCCGTTGGCAATCGTCAAGTCTCTACCACCGAAAGCAGAAGTCCGGAAGGTGGTCTCGACTGTGGAGGATGCGGAAGAGAGATAGCAGAACGATGGTACCTCAGAGCTGCAGATCGTGCTTGGCACTGCGGTTGTTTAAGATGCTGCCACTGCCGGATTCCTTTGGCTGCCGAGTTGACTTGTTTCGCCAGAGACGGCAACATTTATTGCAAAGAAGATTACTATCGGTTTGTATCTTCCTCACATCTATTTCATACTTCACTTCCTCCTCTTCAATTAAAATCAACCCACCAAATCTTTCAATTGCATTCACATATTATAACAAATCAAGCTCGAGTCGATGCTCAAAGACAAAAATTGAATTCAGAGAAAATAAAGACCCTTAAAAATAAACATGCAATTATCAAAGTCATCTAGAGTGAGAATCGTTTACATACATACAACAGATCATAAAAGTAAGAGAACACGACGATAAATTAGTATTTAATTATAATTATTTGAATGATGTTTAATTATCATAAAACTCAAATTAGCTTAACAGCTTCATTTGTCAGACCGGTTGCCAAATATTTAATTACGATACCCAATTCCAGTGGCTCTGTTACGTCAAGAGGCATTGAGTTTGAGCTTGATTCGAAAGTGGCGCCCCTCGGTGCGTTTTTATTCTGTCCATATATTTACCAAGATGAAAATCACCATTCTCTCTACGGGGCAGCACGTCCAAGTTAAGATCAAAAAGGTCGCCGCGATGAGAGTCCTCATCACCTGAAAGTTTAAATTTGAAGTCTTTTTAACTTTGTGAGAATTTCCACAGTTTTTTTTTACATTTTCTTACAAGTTTAATAAACTGTGTACTTTCTTATTTGCCAACCCGTTCAGAAGTGTTCATTAAAAGTTGTTCTAATATTAAAATCGGGAAATAAAAAAAAATCTTTGTTATTTTGTTAATCGATGAGAGAAAGATTTTCTAAATGAAGAATATTAAAATGAATTTGCTTTCGAAATTTGAAGTTAAGGAATTTCCTAATTTAATTCACTGATTCTAGCCGTAATAACTGATTGAATCAGTTATTTGGTCGCATAATAACTGAATTAGTAAAAGTTTAAGGTGATTCAGATTTAGAGAGTGTTGACCATTGACGATAACGAATTTAATCGAAAATATATATCAGAGTATAGCAAGATCCATGTTCCCTGATTCAGTAAACTCGTTCTTGCAGGGTTTCAAATGTGTGACATTATTCAGAATAAGCCGGCGTGAAGTTCTTTCGCCCTAGTGTTGAAAAAATATGCAGGGAGTTACCTAGAATTAATGCAAAACCCATGCTCCTGTTCTGCGCGGTTTACCTTCTCAACGACCATTTCAGTATTTATTGAGGTAGTATCGAATTTGCATAGGAGCGTCACTTATGCTTGGTGGACCACACAAAATGTCTACTAATGGGCATCTGCTCTGTCCTATCTACGGATCTTAAATTCCGTCCGTATGGCGAACGACATGGACGACTATGAGTTACCGTAATGGCCCGCATTGACTTTACCTTTAATACACATTCTTTTAAATATACACCGGATTTTTTACCCCATATTTGCGCTCTGAAGGAATATTTGCGAAGAATGTTTCACATATCATTGAAGGGCATTTTTCATTTGGTCAAAGTGGTGTGAAAAATATGTTTCGTTCAAAATTGATTTGTTGGCTGATAATCAGGATATTTCCCCTTATGCTACTTGGAATTTATTCTTCAGTTTTTAAGCTGTTATTATCATTACCGAAATTGTATACTAAAAGAACCAATCAAGATTCTTGGCTAATTTTTTACTTAAGCAGGATTTATCTATTGTTAATGATTATCTACTGTTGGGTGGTTTCCCCTACCTCGAAGCGAAGAACACTCGAACTCTCCAATATTAAAGATCCCTTAAAATCCCACGATTGCATAAATATAATGTAAATCGTGAAATGCACATCGCAGATCGATAAATCCGATCAGTATTGCGAGGTTGGCGTATATTCGAAGTACACGATGCATCCTACGCGATATCCGAACGAGAGGGAAGGAAGCGTCCGGTATCATTGTAGTTCTGGTTCGTTCGTTAGGGGAAAAAACAACGACTGTCCATGCAATATGCAACAATACGATGCAACGACGCTAGATTCAGGCCCAACAGTCCCTTTGTCTTTATCGTTTGCATTTCAGAAACCGTTGCACCGTGTACCACCACATGCGCCATTCCGCGCCTTGTCTATGATTTATCTTGATCGCGCGCTCCCGATAGAATTTCAAAGAGAGCTCCCTCCTCTCCTCTCTATCTTATCCAACCTTCTCTACATCCGACTCAATCTTTCTCTCTCACTCTCTTTCTCTTTTTCTCTCTTTCTCTCTATGTCGACGCATATGAAAATGTATCCGCGAAGAAACCGGCATTGTCTGCCATTTCTGGAGGACGAGGGTCTATTGAAATGTGGGAAGGCTCTCGCGGATATATACAGCATACATGATACTTTTATGTGTACTTATACGGTATTGCGTGCGCATAAATCAAAGACCTGGTGTATTAAGATTGAGATATACATTTCCCCAAAAAAAATAAAATAAAAGGGTTCTGCGAGTCGCATGAAACGCACGTCGCATGCTCAGCCACTCTATTAACGTGTCGTATCAACCTCTCCTTTGCTGGGAGAAACTCATGGTCAGTCTATGTCTCGGGTCGTTAATTATGATCATCTGAAATAAGACGTCGTTAAACTTATCAAATGGGGTTATAATTAATCGCAGAGTAAAAAGACAATGTGACCGAAGTGCGGATACGCTTTAAGGGAATCATAAAATAGAAGGTGTGGGCAGATTATAGCTTCATTTGAGTTAAAAGGAAATTCCAAAAGATAATTTTGAACACTTATGGAAAGTTTCGAGCAGCGAATTTTGAAAAAATTTCCAATGTATAATTGAGATGTTCCCATATAAAGATAAAATTACTTGAAAGGATGGCTTTATACTGAAATTGATATCTTTATAAATGAAGATCTCTCTGGCACTAGAATAAATTGTCTGATAAAATCTTACTTGAAAATTTTATTTTCAGATTGTTTGCTGTTTCGAGGTGTTCTCGATGTCGAGCTGGCATTTCCGCCTCGGAATTGGTGATGCGAGCACGAGATCTGGTTTATCACGTGGCTTGTTTCACGTGCGCATCGTGTGGCACCCCTCTTAACAAGGGCGACCATTTTGGACAGAAGGATGGCCTCGTTTACTGTAGGTGAGAACCAAGAATCAATAGCTCAAACATCTCTGGATATCTGATGGTTAAAAGCGAGATTGATGACGAGAAATTCAATTGTTTCAATTTTAAAACATACAATATCAGTGGAACGATGTCATTTACATATATAATTTATTACAGTGTTTTATTAACGATTGATTACCATCCTAAA
>CAJFCO010000030.1:4047598-4064570 GCA_904066015.1 Synergus gifuensis
TTTAGGATGGTAATTAATTATAATAATATACAGTTAGTAATTACATATTAGCAATTTTATTTTGTTACTACCTTCCTTTTTCTTATTTTAGATAGTAAAATTTAGATAAGAATCATTCCATTTTAAAGCGATAATGTTTTACAGTTATGATTGAGTTTTCTATATTGAGATGTTCTGTATATCGCTAATTAAAGTAAAAAGACATTGAATCGTCATCAAAATCTCACTAATACCGTACGAAAGCAAGATGTAGTACTCACGATTAATACGTTCGTGCCAAGACCTCATTACGAGTTAATTTGCTGCGCTGCGGATTACGGAAGTACATCAGGCAGTGTCGAAGACATCGGATCTCCGGGAGTATCGCCACTTCCGGGATACTATAGTGCAGCGGAACAAAGTCCGATTGCTTCAAGTGGTTTAACTCAAAAAGGACGGCCTAGAAAAAGAAAGCTTTCTGAAGTGACTGGCTCAGATTTGCCTGTAACGATGAGACTCGCAACCGGAGCTTTAGGTAGGACACTTTTTTGTATAAACTAATTATTTATTCAACAGATATTTCCGAATAACATTTCAATAATATTTGAAACAGTCTGAACTCGGTTTATACGGTTTTATACAGTTTATACTTTTGTGGGATTTTCGATAAGTCTAAAAGCTGATTTGGCATTACAAGGCTATGAGAAAAAAAAGATTGAGTAGGGTTATTATCGCTTCATTCGTCGTCTCCAAGTGCAAATACACGTAATTGGCGGGGGTCGTTTACAAAAGTACAGGGGGCTCGAGCAAAGAAGGACGAGAGAAAGCGGGTGACCCAAGAGAAGCAAATAGTAATTGGCCGGGTGGCAAATGGAAGGCTTTTAAATGTTCGTTCTCAATCGTACAAACTCAGTCAAATCTAAACCAAACACTGAACGATTTGCTCCCACTCGACAGATTGGGAGCGAGGTATTTGCCAAGCAATGATTGTACGCTCGGCTTCTTGAGAAGGTAAATACTCAGCATTGTGAAATCGGGAAAACAAAACTGGACCATAATTGACCATATCTATAATCCACAGTATATTTTTAACTTTACTGATGTTTTTATATTGGTAGAGAATTTAGTTGAGCGGCTTGAACTAAATGGGTGGAAAAATTGTGGGGCCCTTCAAAATTTGTTTGGCTGACACTCAAGCTTTGGGAATGGACAGATCGAATCGGTTGGTTTTTTGTTGAAGGGATATCTTTTTGTGCAAGTTTGAGTGCAGACACGAGCAGCGATCACGTCATGCCCAGTCATTCTATAATCGGGGTACAATTAGAGAAAAGATCACCGAGGCTGCCAGGAGGAATTTACGACCAACAGCTATAAAATCGTCCTCAAGAGTTTTGCTCCCCCCGGCCCCTCGGGATGAGAAGATGCCCAAGCGGCTTCAGCAGCAGGACTATTTCTGTTTTATTGTTTTTATATATAATTGGTCGACTTTTTGCCCTACCAAAGAGGTTTCGAACCAAACTATCCAGCAGACGATCGTCGCTCTCATGCCAACGACATTCCCTCTTCATAATAAATAAACTTTTATACATCACGTTTTCTATACCAAAGTAAATGAAAAAAGAAAGATAAGCAAAAGGAATGATAGTTGATACAAATTGGAATTGAAGATAAGTTGTTTCGATTGGTAGTAAAGATGGTTTTATTTAGTCCATTGGTATCGATTCGTATCAACCGGTACCAAGGATCATTGGTATTTATCATTTACCGAATGATACCATAGATTGTTCTACCGATTCGAGTTAAAAACAATAATTAGGGTGATAATTCGTAACAATATAGGCATTAATAATAGTTGATACCAAAAATCGGCACCAATGAATTCTAATAATATTTGGTAATCTAGTTGATACAAATGAATACTAATAGATACTAATAGTTGGTATAATAATTAATTGGTATAAATCGGTAGTCATAGGTTCTAATAATAGTTTATACCAATAAGTACTAATACAACAGTTGGTACCAATTGATGATGACGAGCGATACCGATTGACAATGGTTCACATCTGATATTATGACTGCCGGTACCAATTGGTACAAATTTCGGTAGCATTTGGTACAAAAAATTGTTGATTAAATATTTGAATTAAAGTTTGAAATTCAGTTTTGAAAAGAGAGACCCAGTATATTTGGTTTCTGTGTGAGATCTGTGTGAACAAGGAAAGAGAAAGATGGAAATAAAAAAAAAAAGAGAGAGAGAGGAAGAAGACTGTGAGGCTGCAGACAGTGACAGATGGGTATCGGCACTGAGATGCATCGATTGGCCGCTCTCTCCCGGAAAAGAATGCCGCCGCAACCAATACGTGGTCTCTGAGACCAGAATGGCCGCGACCACCAATACCTATACATACCCTTGGCTTCTTCTCCACTAAGCAGACTTACAGATTATTTTTATTCCTCCACCGACAAATTGTAATCTCATTCTTAAGAACGATTCGATTCAATTCACCCTTTAAAAATACCTAATATTATCATCAACTTGTAAGAACACCACTATTGAAAACGGATTTTCAATTAGCCGCAGAAGGGTTTTTAAATGAGAAAAAAGAACTTGCATGGTAAAATTTACAAATCTTATTAAAATCATTAAGTGTTTTTAATTATTTTCAATTTTGAAATAATAAAAAGTATGATTTTCATAGTTTATTAGTAAAAGCTTTTATTTATTTTTCAGCGGAATGAGTATATGTAAGTGTTTATCAAATACTCGATAATTTATATCAAAGATTAGATTTTCAAAAATGTGAATGAAAAACATATTTAGAGGAAAATGGAACCAGTGAATAGTTTTAGGTCTCAATTGAAGGACCGATTGACTTTTATTTCTCAACTCCGAATGTGGATCAAATTGCACTTCCATTTTTCTCAGTCGTGTTTTGTAACTGGATTCATAAGAAATTGATAGAAACGTATAATAATTTAAGACTGAAAGGAATTTTTTGTTGGAAATGATAAAGGGAGGTTTTTTATATTCTCTAGAAGTGTCCAACGATATAATCATTGGTTAGGATCATAAGGTAGCGTGGTCGATATCGATTCCTTTTTAGGAAGAGGAGCCGAGAAATCGTCTTGTGCAGAATGGAATATAAACTGTAACGGTGGACGACGCGGCTGACTGGGGTCTTGCTTTTGGTCTTGCTTGAAACTTGTTTTCTCAATTGAATTCAATGGTTATCCACCGCCGCGTTATTTATTAGATTGATTCTTCGTACCGCGCGACTGTCCTGGCCATAGCCAATGGCCATTGCATCGTTGGGTGGTCATCTATATCCTCGCGTGAATTTCGCATACAATGTGCCCGCGTTTCCGTCGCAAACGGAATTTCTCCACTGTCGCCATTTTATACACTGATTTCGCCTTTGTTCCAATTTTCAAGAAATCAGCACGAACATTTCTTCTGTAAACATATACAGTCCAAAAAAAACTGCTTGAACTTTTCTCGAATTTTTTTTAAACTTATTTCAACATTGCAAATATGAATATGTGTTTCGGAATCTTAAAACAATCTTTCCCCTTTTAAATGTTTGCAATGGTTTTAACTCGAATGTAAAAAAAATAGACACGGACAAGTTCGTACAAGTTACAAAAAAATGACAAAGTTTAGATGAAAAATATTAGAAAAGGGTCTAAAAGGGGAGTTTGAGTGATCTGTCAAAGTGCTGTAGGACATTGTAGGGTAAAACCTTATTTTGCATGTTGAGAGATTGAGCCAAAGTTTATTAATGATATTTTGATGACTGGGGTTCATCGGCTCTTGGTAAAGCAGTTGACCTCGCCCACTTCTTCCGGCGCGGTTATAAATTGCAACGCACAGGTGTGGAAAGACTGATTTAGTATTTCGTGATGATGGGTCCCCACCTACCAACCACCAATAATGAGGCTTCGCGCTGGAATCAACGTCGTAGATAAATTTAAAAAGTGTTATTTTTTTTTTCTCGCTTCAATAGAGGGAACGACAGCCTTGATAGGTTTATGTAATTTCGTCGAATAGTTAATATCGCATAAATAACGGCCAGGCTCAATATATTGATAGAGACTGAATTCTTATTCGTTCTTAGTACAAAATTGATGGGAATTTCAATATTATCCTCTTAGCTCTTAATCGATTTAATATTTTTTTCTGCAATTAATTAGTTTTTGATAGAAGTCTTTTCCAGAGTCGTTAAATAGCAAAAAGTATCCTGCAAAACTGGATTTTTTATAGAAGAAATAAAAAACTTTAAATGAACGGGAATATTTTTAAGAATTTTTGTGATTGGACACTTTTTAAGGATATTATTTTCTCTATAAATATTCTGCAAAAGGCTTCATTTTTGAAAGGGAGAGTGCAATTCTATTTGACTTGCATCCGTCTGGTGTGTCTGACCAAGTTGACCTTTTCTACTGATGGAAATAAGCCTAGAATAGTTGAAAGTATCTTCAACATACAATTTCAAGATCAATATTTGTTTAAACTAACATCTTAAATAATGATATTTTAATTTACCAATATCTGTCGTGTCTGGCCAATTTGACCTTTTCTACTGTTGAAGATAAATCTAAATTAGTTGAAAGAATCTTCAGTACATACAATTTCAATAGAAATATTTGTTTGAAATAATATTTTACATTAATTTACCAATGTTTGAACCATAAAATGTATTCTCACTTAATATTGTACGATAATGTCTGTTAATCTAATGTTTATTCCAAACGATTGAATAACAGTGAGTACTATTTAAGTAAATTAAATCATAGGATAAACTGCTCTGAGCGAGTAGCTGTTGATTATAAAATAATCAGTTTTCACAGGTGTGTGAATTATCTTGTCTTTAATAATCCGCAATCGACATTGGAGGTGCAGTGGGGAATAATAAATGATGTGAGGATGGTTGGCTTGGTGAAACGACGCTTCATTCGCACCACAAGTCTGGTTGTTGTGATTGACCAAGCATTCGATAGCACGCGTGTATCATTGATGGATCACCGACACTCAACACCGACCGAGATCCAAAGGGAGCTCCTCTGACTCTCATTTACTACAGCACCACAGGGCAACCTTCTTCGATCCCAGTCCCTTTTCTTGCCAGGCATTTTTTTCGTTCAAGTTATCTGGTCCACTCGACACATTCTCCTCGATCTGATTAAGAAGTCTCCGCATATAGAGCGAGAGAAAGAGCTCGATTCTGTAATCGGTGACGATTTCTTCGTGGGTCCTTTAAACTCCGATGTCGATCAACAGAATGTTCGGAAATCGTTAAGAAATTTTGCGAAATCGATTCCAAATAATTGCCATGTTCCGAAGGACGAAAGCTATAAGAACAATAAGCATAATTTTCATCGAAATTACAGTGTCATGAAATGTATATTATATGTTAACATTATTTCGAGCATTACTTAACTTGATAAGGTTCTAATACACTTGGGATTGATTGAGAAATTAGTTAAATATCAGTAATTTTCTCGTAAATGTTTCAGAATTACTTCATCCAAACGAACTCTCTTCATCTATGGAGTCATTGACCGCATACGATGCATCAGTTGGTTCCCCAGGACCCATGCACCAAAATCAAAGAACGAAACGTATGCGAACAAGTTTCAAACATCATCAACTAAGAACGATGAAAAGTTACTTTGCCATTAATCAAAATCCGGACGCCAAGGATCTAAAGCAGTTGGCACAAAAAACTGGATTATCGAAGAGAGTCCTGCAGGTATGTATCTTAAAAAAAACTTCTACACATTCAGACTCTTCTTTGATGCATCAGTACAACGGATTGCCGACTTGCTTTGGCACGTGCAAGAAATCAGTTCTGAGATCAATCACTTGAATTGCATCCATAACAAAATATATTCTTTACGATAAAGAAAGCAGGAAGCCAGATACATTAAATCAAAATTCATAATTAAATAATTGGTTTATAAAATAATAAGTATAGATATGGGTCATTGTCATATAACTTAAGTTTTTGAATTGAAATAAATTGAGCTTTTAATGTGAAAATTGTACAATGGAGGGTAAATTTCTGCTAATAATAATGACCCATATATATATATATATTATTTTATATATAGGTTTGGTTTCAAAATGCAAGGGCGAAGTGGAGACGAAATATAATGAGACAAGAGGGCAACAGTACCTCGAACAATGTTGGATGTCCAGGTACTCCTGTATCCTCTAGCACTGGAGGAGGTTCTCCAGGAGTGGGTCCAACTTCCGGTCTCTTGGGGGACAGTAACAGCATGCCATCCACTTCGATGGAAGAATTACATGCACTTCATCATTTACATTCCGGCGGTTCTTCTCAGGTATCTTTCTCTGACCTTTACTGACGAAGGCTTGAAGTTGAAGAGGAAACTTTTAGTACTGCCTCAAATTATCTTGACTAAGCAAATGGTGCTTCAAATTGAGATCCTTCACTCGAGTGTTAGGACTTATAGTGAGCCTAATGCAAAGAAATAAAAATGTTTGCTTAATAGATCATTTCATTAGGAAAAGAAATTTTTAATCTTTCATTCAATGAAAGCAAACAAAAACGTTGATCGAGAAAAGTATCTCGAATCGTGCTTTTAAGTGCAATCAGTGATAATAATAATAGTTCCAAGCATATCCGAATTACCAAAGTTTTAAACAATAGTTTTCAGAAAATAAGGAGGGATAAGATTTAATTAAAATGCTTCATCATTTTGTTTAAAATGTCCAACATTAATTTTGTTCAAGATCTATGTGTCTGAATCGGTGTATCAGAGGTCTTATCCCACCTTACTCCTTTTGTAGATATGTGGGCGAGTAACAATGAAGACGACTAATTGATACTAACACGTTGAGATTAACAATCTTAAGAACACAAATGATGTTGCTACAAAAACTGTTTGGCATCAATCGATAAAATCTTTTTGTAACACGAAAGTAATTAACTCATTAATCTCCATCTCTTCGGAGAAGCTGTGCCAGTAAAGTGTTTTGAGAAATATTTTATTTTCTGTGATTTTTGTTAGAGATATTGGTGAATTTTAAGTTTCTTTAGTCAAATTTTTTATTATATATTTGTGTACATAGTGAGGATATGTATTTAACATTATTATAATTAAGATTAAGTAGCGAGAAGTTTCAATTCCTTAAAATTTTTGTCAGTGTGAAACAGGAATGAATAGATGTAAAGTACAGAATTATTAATTTATTTCATTTTCCTTATATACCTTTTTATACACAGGTACACACATTATTTAGAAATGTAATAAATTTATTATAAAACAGAAAAAAAATTATTAGCAATTTTTGTCTGTAAATTAATATTTAATTGAATGAAATTTGTTAATTTGATCTGTGTACGTAGTATATATAAAACTGTAAATGTGTGTCAACGTTATAAAGGGTGATTCAGTTATGTAAATCGGTATGAATACGTTAATGTGTATTACTCGAATGTTATTATTAACCACAATAAATAGTTATATATAGATACAAAATTAAAACCATTTAAAACTTTCTATCATCAATTTATGGACTCCTAAAATTTATGATTTTCTACGGCATTTAAAGCTTTAGTTCTTATATAGTTTTTCAGTATGAAATTTATGAGCTTTGAACTTATGGGACATACGAATTAGATACTATAGTTTTTTTTCTTTTTCAATTGTCGCTAAAGCTAATTTCAACTTTTTGTCTCTTTTTTCTTTAAAAAAAAGGCATAAAAAAGAGAAATTAGGGTAAATTGTTATTTGGTCAAATAAATATCGGTAAAATGAAGATTCGGGAAAGTAGAATTTGGCGGAAATTCATGCGCCTCTACCAAAATACTGAAAACAGTAACAAGGTGCAGAAGTTACGAAAATCGAAAAAAAATCATTATGAGCTATAAAGAGATGTTTGAAACGGGAAGAAAGGGGGTAAGTGTGAGTTCTAATTAGCATCAAATTAGAAATTTGAGAATTTCACGTTGAACGGGGCAAGAAGGTAAGTCATCCTACTCAGCTTATGCCAACACAGGATCCTGTAAATTGTAGGCTGCTAGTCGTATAAGTGCAGAAGTATATGTTCAGGGCCGCATGCCGTATATTTTGTCGGCGCTCATATAAGTTAATTTTCAATCTATATGCGGGTTCGGATGGCGCGCGGCGACTCATCAACGAAATGAAGAAATTGAGACTCTCGTTAATATTTAATGAACTCGAGATACAATGGTCAGCCCTAACGTCGAAATATCACCT
Organism: Synergus gifuensis; assembly: GCA_904066015.1. Classification (NCBI taxonomy): domain Eukaryota; kingdom Metazoa; phylum Arthropoda; class Insecta; order Hymenoptera; family Cynipidae; genus Synergus; species Synergus gifuensis. The sequence continues at coordinate 4,055,828 of CAJFCO010000030.1, forward strand.
CTTTGCATACGAGCTGCATTAGAGCCTCGTAATCGATACACACTCGCATCGAACGCGATAAATATCTGTCTCGTATTTTCAAACATGCATGACTTCTTCACGTTAAGTCTCTTCGCTTTAATAAATTTCGCTGTCGTAAGTGCCGGCCTTTTTTATTCCTTGCTTTAATAAGATGAGAATAAGAATGTTTAGACTTTTATGAATTTTTCAACTTTTTCAAAATATTAACCGCTCTTCATTAATAATCGATAACTGAAAAACCAATTATTTAATTCGCAAAAGTAGAATAAATTTCAATTTGATTTATTTAGTATAAAATGTTATTTTTTTTTTTTTATAATTTCTTCATTTCATTTTAATTTGTTTCTTATGAGTTTCTTAATATCCTTAATTATATAAATAAATTTTTTGTATCTGGAGTTCTGCAAATTGCTTTTTCTTAAATTAATTTAAAGTCGCTGCGAAAACTAATATTTCGTTTCACGGTGAATTGAAAGAGCGGGCTGAGATATGTGGAAAAGAGCTTCTTCCACGACTGATGAAATTTTACGTTAATTAGTTAAGCCTCGTTAAGTCACACGCAGCAGTATACGTATGCCTTTTTTTAATAAAGGGCTGGTGTAATGAGAAATGCATATGCAACATCACGGACTAATTGTAAAAATTGTTTATTCAAGGACGTTATAAAATGACAATCATTTTATGTAATTCTCAATTTATAATTTTTATTCAATCGAATTAGGACTGCAATTACAAAGGAGATAATTTTCAAAACCGTATCAATTCTTTATACTAATTCAAGCATATAATTGCAAACCCTTATTACGTTTTTTCTTCCGTAATTAGTTTTTAATTCGCCTCTTATACTTCCCAATATCTTTAATTCGTAATTACTTTATTTTCACACCTTACTTCATTATAATTGACGATTTAATGATCAATTTCTACAATTCACATCATTTAATTATAAAATGTCGATCTCTTATAGAAGGGAAAATGTAACAGAAGTCCTAATGATAATAATGATATTCATTTATTCGTTAATAATTTCAGGAGTTTATTATTGTGATTGCCTTGCTTGAAAATAAAAAGAGGGAATTAAATCCGCCATTTCTTTAAAAATAAAGACTCTTTCTTATCTCGTTGAAAGGATACAAAAAGCTGTAGGTCGTTCTGAGTTTCGTTCTGAGTTTCTTTCACACCGTTCTATCCAACCTCTTCCAATCCTGTCGCTGCCGCCAAACTGCCAATACGCGCATCCACTGTTACCACGTACAAATTACTGAAAATTGGTCCAGTTTTTAACGCGGTTCCCATCTACAAGAGAGTTCAGTTGTAATTCCAGCACACGCCTTCTTGCGTGAAATCTAATCGAGTTTCTGCCCCTCCCTTACAATTAATTGTAAATAAAGTAAATAAAGAAAATCAATTTCTGCGAAATGCGCGGGGTTCATTTGTGCAATGCCTTAAGTACTCATATTCACTCGCAATCATCATTATTCTTTACAAAGTACTTTATTTTTTGTAAGTGGAATCAAGAGGAAGCAATTAAAAGACTAACAAATTAACAACTTCACATTTCAATTTAAAATTTAATATTTAAAAGGGTCAATTAAAGAGCACAATCTACGAGCTTCGAGTTCAGAATAATTTAAATTAAAAAGTTGAGAAAGATATGAATTATTATTCAATAAAATTAGCATTTACCGAAAAAAAATTGAGCTCCTTGAGACAAAAAACTTGAAATATTTTTAAGCGATTTGATCTTATAAAGTTTTAGTGGCATCTACATCGAAACTTCGAAGCCTTGGAATAAAGAAATGATGCCGCAGGTGAAATTCCATACTAGTAGAATATTAATTATGGGAAAATTAGAACAAATATTCTTAACATTTGAAAAGGAAACAAAAACAAATGTTATGTGCCTGGCCTTCTCCATCTTTTCTTGCAGCAAAACTCAAAGGGCTTGGTCGGTATCGCAACTAAAACCTCCAGTGGAACAAGAGCGTAAATTCAATGTCCAAGCGATGCTAGATATTAGCTCTGTTTTTCAGTTGGAAATTGGAACTTGAAAGAGGGACAGCAAGATGGGTTCTCCGTGAGGAGATTCCCGTAGGCATTGGATGGTGATGACAGTGATACCCAGTATAAAGGTAGAGTCTCTCTTCGCAATGGCGATGGCGGTAAGTAGGAAGGAAGGCTTTCAACTTTCAAAGTACGAGAGAGCAGCTGGTCTCCAGTCGCTACCCTTCTTGTGGACACCACCGCACCAGCACGGACGAGTTGGGACGAGTCATGGAAGGAAGGAAAGCGAGCAAACGATTGCCAGTCTGGTATCGGCACGGCGGTGCGGCTGCAGTAACATCAGCAATTGGCCTGCAGCGGCAGCCGCCCCAATAAAAAACTCCATCCTCCGTCTCCTTGACCATCGTCCCCGTCTCCATGAACGACCGCAGTGGAATCGCAGAAACCGGGCGAGGTCCGCGTTCCAAAGTTTGACAGAACAAAAGACTATCGACCGAAACGAGCCCGCGAGTCAAACCATTCCTTCCTTATACTCTTCTTAGCCAAAATAACCTGTCCCTGTCCGTCCCCCATTTTGTACGCGTGCGCTTTGGCTCTATACAGGCCAAGAGACGTTAATGGTGACGAAAGTCCAGCTACTCGATAACCGACCAACTCCTTTATATTCACATAAAATTAGAGTTCAGTCGAAGAAGTTCGAATAGGAAGTTCAGCAAGCAGATGCCAAGAATTGTTTCTTTGCTCTTCATTTTTGATTTTACCTACCCCTCCTATCACAGTCTCCTATATCCCATATCACCTCCTCCTAACCCTTTACACCTACAACTTCACCCCTCCATCGTCCCTTTCCCTTCATTAAACCTTGCACCATCTTCATATCTTATCTCTTTAAATCAGAAGCCCCTCCACTGTCCACCCTTTCTCTTCATCAACCCTATATCATTCATCTCACCTCCCTAATCACAGCTTCTATAGTTCCTTTCCCTCCTATACATCTTTTAATCTTTCCAAATCTACAATCCCTCCACCATTCTCCCCTTCTATACTAACCTATACTCATCACTCCTCTCCCGTCTGCAACTTTTTTCATCCATGTCAACCCCTTTGTCCCTCTGCCTTCTCACGATCCAATCCTTCTAAACCTATAACCTCTCCTCCCTTCTCCCTCATCCATTTGCCCTCCAGAACTTCTACCTCCCCTTTCACTCAGACAGTTCCCCTCCTATCCATACCATCCCTCCTAAAACTTTAAACCGACAACTTTCCACCCTTCTCCCTTTCCCATCCGTTTTAGCTTAACCACTACCCGAGTCGAAATATAGGCCCTACTTTAACGCTTTTCACGCTCTCATTTATAGGGGCTAAGGTTTTGAAGTAGACGCTATTTCAATGCGATTTTTTCTCCTACTTTGGCGCTCTAATGGGCACAAATTTCCAAATCTTCCACTTGGAGCGTCAAAGTAGGGGCTTAGCATATTTTTAAAACGAGTCGAAATATGGTGCTACTTTGACGCTCTATACACACAATAAAATTGTTGGGGCTATAAGAGTATTAAAGTAGGAGCTAAGTTAAATAAAAATTGAAAAAAATATCTTAAAAAACAATTATTAATTAAGAACATGGTTTATTCGCAGTTATATTATGGATATTCTTATAACTAATCGTTATTTGTAGATTTAAACGCTTATATAACAAATAAAATTTCGCATGTAACTCTGGGGGGAATCGAACGCACGACCTACGGGACGCGAGTCCAGTTACCTAACCATTACCCTAAGCTCTCGAGATAGTAGTCCCACATTTTTTCCAGGGTATACTCAATCCGAGCATACACAAATATTAAATTGAACCGCCAGATCGTAGAAGGGCATATAAAATTTTTTAGTCCTAGCACAATGATTTCTCACCCCTTTTGAAATTTTTTTTAAACATTCATGTAAAATTTATTTCCAATAATTCCTTTGATTGCATAATAAAACAATTTGTCGAGACAGAAAAATAATATTGTTTTAGCAACAAAAATTTGCTTTCGACAACAAAAAGGGCTCAGCAAAATTATTTTGTTCCCATTATTACTAAATTTGTTTTCCTATAGTGAAAGATTAACAAAAATATTACAGGGCGAAGGCATATAGGGATATATTTGCGTAATATTTCAACTTATTTTGTATAATCATTCAACAACAATTTATTATGTTTATGCATTTTAAATGAAAAATAATTTTGCTGTTAATTTCTTATTAAGCGTTGAAAACAATTGGTATTATTCATTGAATGCATGAAGATACAAAAAAGTTTTGTTTTTTTCATTTTTCAACTAATCCTAACTTCTATGCAACTTAAAATGAAAATTGCTCTTTGTTGTTGAATGAAGATGCAAAATTTTATTGAATTATGTACAAAATGTAAAAAATAACAAATCTTTTGAAAATTTTGGGTAAAATTCTATGTAGGTCACTAATTTACTTTAGTGAAAAATTCTACTAATTGTTAGTCATTTTTGACTAAAACTTTAGTGAAAAGTTGAAAACTGCGAATTTAAATAGAGAAATGCAACTAATAATTAGTAAAAATGTTCACTAAAGTAAATTAGTGATCTACTTTTCACTAATTCAGATTTAATTAATTATTATTAATTATTTAATTAATTATTTAATTATTCAATTTGAAATGAAATAACAGAAACTAATAAGAATTTTTAAGTAATGATATTCCTCAAACATTAAAATCATAATTATATAGATTAATTGGTAAAAATATATTGCCCTTGAAAATAATCAAACACAATTTATTATCTTTTAATAATGATGCATTATTTTAATATACTATAAATTGCAAATTTAGAGTTAAATTTTGAGTTTAAATTTTTCAATTTAAAGATTAAGAAGTGTTTAGAGATGAAATAGAAAAATTATTTTTTAAATTTAGGGATTAAAGAGTGTCTAAAGAGGAGTTAAAAAAATATTGAAGATCTTCAAAGTAGGGGCTAAAAATGATGTAGAAGCAAAACAGAATGAAAATGTCTTTAGGAGCTGCTAAGTAGGAGCTAGTATAATAAGCAGCCGCAAAGTAGGGGCAATACTTCCACTTGGAGCGTCAAAGTAGGGCCTATATTTCGACTCGGGTATAGACTCTTCTCTCCTATACATCCATCTCATCTCCGTACTCCTGAAACCCTTCTCCCCCTCTCCATACCCCGTACCAATTAAGCCTCTTTCAACACCATCTTCTCTCATCCACTTTAATCCCTCTGCCCCTTTATCCTCCTACATATCCCTCTCTGCCCATCAAAATTCTAAAATACACTCGGACCCCTCGTTATTACGCGTCTTGATTATCTCTCTAATCCTACTAGCATTAATTTGAAGCATTAAACATTTACCTTTAAAACTTAAATAAGCTCGGGGTGCAATAACGTAGGATCCGAGTGTATTCGAAAATTTTGAAGAGTAGTTTCACCCCCTAAATATGAATTTGGGGACGTTAAAAATACGTGTACCTTATTTTTTAGTACTCTAAAATATACATATATCATGATCCCCTCCTATGTACCCATAACATCCCTAAACTTTTAAAGCTCCCCCCCCACTATTCTCCTTATCCCTTCACCAACCTCCGGATCGTAAACAGCTCTACCTCAGTAGAGTTTTTCTTTCCCTCCAATTTACCCCTCCACCTTATCTCATGTACTTCAACCCCATTGTTCCTCTTTTCCTGTTACGTGCCCACATCGCCCGTATATATATTAATAAAATCTCCTCATTGAGTGAAATTGAATGATTTTAATGAGATTTTACTGTAAAAATAAATGTAATGACTTATAATAATTATAACATGAAGGAATTCCTATTTCTGTTTTCTGATTTTCAATTATTGTAATTGAAGCACTAAACAAATTTAAAACAGCAAACTCCATTAAGAGTAGAGCCTGCTACATAACATTTTTATAAATAATTTATCATCTGGTTTCTGAAACACCCATTTTTGTAGAATTCCTACATCAGATCTCGTAGTTTTGCACGTGTGTACTTATGTAATTCATGTCTCGTCATTCCTCTCATGTCTGAAGAAAATTCTACTTATTTTATTGGATTGTCTCTCATGCGTTTTCATAAATGTAGATTCCGATGACGAGTATAGTTTATGGCGATTCTAGTGATCCAGTTTCACGTGAAATGTACTCGTGACCATTCACCGCACGTCTTCGAGGTTTCCCGTTTAATACATTTCACATTTCTTATTCCTCAACTGTCTTCATTTCATCCAGTGGCAATTATTATCGAGGAAAAAAAACCTTATCCATTACGATCGATCAGATTCGAGAATATACAAGATTTTCTACCTGGGGGGCAATGACGATATCTCGCGAGGCGATTGCGTAGTCTTTACATTTTGATAAGAAACTTATTTTAAAAGTGTAATTATTCAGTCAACAAGACTTAAATACATTTAAGTAAACATGTATCTATGTATCCAATCTACATATTACAAAAGACTGGTAAACAAGAAATCGTCACAGAAGAAGATTAATCATCGATAAATATTTCCTTAACCGTTTTGCAACAACTTTTTATTCAAGAACAGTATTTCATTTCAAGATATTTTTCATTGCTAATATTTTTCTTATCTTACTTTAGTAAGAAATAGGATAAGTAAAGATAAATAAAAAAGATAAAAGAGATAAAAGATCTTTTTTTATAAAGATAAAAGAGAATTTTTGGAATATTAATGAGACAAAGCGATGAAAAGAAATGATAAATTTATTGGAAATATCAAACGGTCTTACTAAAACTACTTTTTCTACCCTTCCATTTACTGTAATCAAACTAGTCGCATTGTATTATATAAATATATTTGTTCGTCCACAAGATAGCCGTAGAAAGTAATTCTCTGCAGCATCAAACAGTAAGTCACTTAAAAATTCTATTTTGCCTCTAACACCAGGTATGACAATCCAATTCAGAAAGACTGTAAAAGTTGTAGGTGTATAATTATATACACTTACCAGCATACTGAAGCAAAATAGATAATACCAAGAAGAAAACTATTTTGACGACTCTCATTTTGTCTGATTCGGACAGAATTTTGCTAAAACTATGACTTAATTAATTTTTAGACATGTTTTATCACTATTTATAGTAGAAGTTATCGCCGTAATTAATTGTAAAAACATATTTGCAAAAGTCTATGAGGCTATTCAAGTATTACGTAAAGTGTCTTCCAGTAGTTTAAATCAGAGTATCCTTTTCAATATCACGGCTGTTTTTTTGTCATCTTTATTTAAAGAAACGAAAAAACACCTTACGTTATACTTGAATAGCTCCTATTAAGTGATTAAGTATTTTGTAACTTTTATTTTAATACATACTTTCAATGTAAACTCAATACTCATATGTACTTTCTACTTAAAGGGCATGTGATACTTTACCGATACTTAAAATTAACAGCGTCCAGATAGGTCCTAGGTAAGTCACGTTTATGTCATCAGATATAATACACAAATTTTACTGCTTATTTTTTTTTTGTTTGCCTCTAATTTATTCATGTTAATGTAAGTCGTGTGTCACACACAGTTTACGTGTACTTCAGAATTTATGTCTTAGATAAATAATTTTAATACGTAATAATAATCACAAAATTTTTTACAATAAAAGTTTTAAAGAAGATTATGAACATGTAATGCATAAAAAATATGGAAAAAATAGGAATTTTAATATTTTAGAAATTAATTGTTTAAATAAAATTCTGCTTTACACCTGAATTATAAGTGCTTATAATAGTGCTCTTGATCTAACCTGTGCCGGAAATTCTAACAACTTTACTATTTTTTTTTTAACCAGCCGATTTCAATTACCAAAAATTACATTTTCTTAGTTAGATGTCGATTAGTTAACTGTGACTGCTAAAAAGTTCGCTGAATGATTAAATATTTAGCTAGGGTAGCTAAAAATTTAGAACTGGTATTTGGTAGAAAAAATATTCGCTCTCCCAAGTTTCCTTGGCCCAAATTAGCTGTGGTGGCGAATATTTAGCTACCACAGCTAATTATTTTTTTTCCGTGTGCGATTCAAAAGCCAATATATGTACACGCAGGATAATAATGGAAAGTAGATCCAAGTTTTCTGTAGAAAACGCTAGAAATCTATTTTATTTAAATGAAGGAATGGGAAATGAAGAAAAATGGTGGAACGTGTTCTCCAGGTTTTATGATAATGCTCGAGTAAGAGACCAAGTGCATATACTTTGAAATTGTGAGGTAGATAAAGGGAGGGAGCGATGGGATAGTCGGGAGCAGATGCTGTTGCATATGGAGTACAAAAAAGGAAAGAAAGATGGCTGCTGGTCCCGGCATTGTCTACCGAAGACTCCTTTGTAAATAATGTCTCTTCGATACGGTGAACAGAGGTTGGAGTTGGCCAACCTTTAGAGCCCGGTTGGCCCCCGTTGTCGGCGAACCTGTCGTGCATAAACACTTTCCGTTCCGATGTCCACTTATTCGCTCTTTCCATTGGCCATTACCGAATCCACTCCTGATACTTTCTAAGCACCCTTAACTCTTCCTAATAACTACACGGAGAAAAAGGTATGGTTGGGCCAACCATATATATTGATAAATATGGCACATTCATATTATATGGTTGCTGCAACCATTCAATTTGGCTGCAGCAATTATAAATATGGTAGCAGCAACAATAATATGGTTGCAGCAACCATATA
>CAJFCO010000030.1:4070466-4098003 GCA_904066015.1 Synergus gifuensis
TATACACACATATAATCGAATCGTTTAAGACGAAACACTTTAATTACATAATAAGAAGTCTTCATCATGCATTTCGTCACCTTCTTTCCGCAAATTGAATGCATGATAAATTTTGTTTGGTAGGAAAGTGTTTAGCAAATTTTAAAGGTTTCTGGCCTATTCTACTTTTAGTGTGCTTTTTAGTTAAGACCTCAATAACTCAATCTGATGAGGAGCTATGGGGAACGCCTCCTCCACGCCTTTTCCTATAACATCTAAAATTCGCTCTTCTCTCTGGGACCGATGACCGTAAAATGTTCATGCCTCCAAGTCAAATATTTGTGGGTGTGCTAATGTTATATAAAGTATGCAGATTCTTCGTCCTGACCTATAAAAATGCAATTTTACTGATAAAGACAAAAAAAAATAGAGAGAGCAAAGTTACCTTTTACTTCCCCATAGAAGATATTTAAATGTTTCAAGATTCGAACCATTATGGATAGAATTGTCTATCTTTTTCCAGCAGAGGGTGAGCTTTAAGGAAGCTTAACAGATAAACATATCGTTTGATCTGGGCAAGGCAGTCGAAGAAAAGGGGTAACAACAAAGCGTATTTTTTCATCGGTTGTCGCGGCACGATCAGATAAACGAGAGTTGGCTCTGGTATGCAAATCTTAAACGAACTAATGAAGATTAAGAATGGTCGAATAAAAAAGTTTGCCTCATTTCTAAAACATCTTCCTAACGAGTGCCGATGCCGAGCATTCCTACGAAACTCCCTGGCGCTCTAGGCCGGCCATTGTTTAGCCAAGAGTGTCAAAGCTGAGACCTCCTAGGGAGAATTTCACTGAATCTGCGGCGAATCTATTCTCAACCTAGCCAGCATAAATAACCGCTATACGGTAGCCAAACGATTGCATCAGCTAGCACAGTAGTCAACTCTGAGAAATTTCAATAGCTTCCGGAATTTCGCTCGTTAAAATCGTATAAGATTGAAATAGTCCTTTGTTTCACAGACCACGAGAACCTCTTCGCAAGACAGGATGGGCCGCAATTTAAACCTTTACCTGAATCATAAGAGTTTCACATGAAAGTCCAATCAGAAAATCTCCAGGTTTGTGAAAAAGGAACTTTGATTAAAAGATTCTCCACATAATACTGCCGTACAAGTTAAAAAGACACATATCTGTTCAGCGTCGAACGTTCAAAGTCAACGAAAACGATTTTGTATCAAAAAAGTATTATTTATTTTTTTAGAAATGTTTCCCATTCTGTAAACATGCGGCTTTTCTATCAGTAAAATAGCTCGAGCTCCACCATGGCTTACATGTGAAAAAAAAACCCTCTTTTTTGGTTCTGTCGACCAAGTTCTAGACTTTACAGACTTTTTTTGTGAATCAATTGATATGAAAATCTCATTTTCGTCAAAAATGTGACATAAGTGTCTTTTTAACTTGTATAATACATCCATCTATTTTGCTTTAAGTTACGATGCATTAATTAAATCGATAAGTATTGAAAATATTCTAGTCTAGAGGATATTAATCATGAATATTGAAAATTAATCACTGCCAGGGAAGAAATAGGTGTGTGAGAAGTGTTGACCAGGTGTGGTTTATGCGAGGGATGAACATGAAAAATCAGTCGAGTCTATAAACAATTTACGAGGATCACTTTACACGTGAAAAATCTGTGAACGGTACTGAACAGTATGGTTGGTTAATTGGGCTTGCAGGGTTTATTTCCATGGATCAGCATTGGACAGGAAACCAGTCGTCTTTCTAAGCCAGGCAAAAGCGTATAGATCAACATAGCCAGAGGCCAGACACTAACTCCCCCACATAAATGAACCTTACCTGAACTTATTCATCCGACTCGTCCCATTCGGTCCCGTCCGTGCGAGGAGATAAATCACCATGCCATAAACAACCAATATTTCTCTTTGAATGTTTACCGAGTACGCTTTAAATGCCTTGTTAAAACAAACCTACGCCCGTGCGGCCTGCAAAACTTCTCCTTTTGCACTTTTGACAGCTCGCTCGCGGAGAAAGGTGTATGTATATCATAGCTGAAATACATCTTTCTTGACTCCATTTTTTTCATTTTTGGATCACTTTTTAATGGGAAATTGAAAAAGTTATGGTTGGATTGAATTGATTCTTTGTAAACTTCAGAGGACATTTCCTAAAAATTTTTATGTAGTCGTAACGAGGAAACACTGAACTAACTCCCAAACTGAAAAAGCGTATTTTCCTGTACGAAAAATAAAAATGATCATATTTTTACCGAGAAAAATAAAAACAACCGTGTCCCTATTAATTCATAAAAGAAAACTCAAGTTCAAACCCAAGCCGACATGACTTAATCCTAAGTTTCTAGAAAACAAAGAATTAGGACAAGAAATTTAAGACTTTACGTCACTTTATTTCCACGATTCAAGAAAGACAAAAAATAGATTCAAATTTGAATTTTTGATGATGAAACTTTCATCTCTTTCCCTTAATTAATGAACTATTCATTACAAATTCATCTCTCTTTAAAAATAAAGAACGATTTCTGAAGTGACCTTGAGAATTTCTTCAAGGCCGGAAAACAAACTCAACCCAATTGTAGATTTTTTTGGAACACTTGTTTTCGAGTTCTCAAGGATCGAGGGCATATATAGTCCATGGTTATTAGGCCCACCCAATCAGCACTCAATCGTGACCTAACCTTCAGTTGTACGGTACTTTGGGAAGTATAGCAGACGGGCCAGGAGGTCAAGCTTAGCCCTGAGACGCGAAACTCATCTTATCGCACTCGCTTCGTCCGGGTGGCCTACTCGGCCTTAATTGCGGGCCCATATCATGATCCAATATGGCCGCCCACTGAGCACTAGAGCTTCGTCGAATGTCGATGGTCGCTTTATATTATGTGAGAATTTATGATACCACGTGCATCACTTTCTACTTCACTTGACTCATTCATCTCGATTTTTTCGAAATCGACCCCTATCGAAAGCTCGACAGACGCTTCGTCGCCAATCGTTACTCAATCTTAATTATTGGCTTTCCGAGAACGCACCAACTTGATAAATCCCGCACGTCACCGCATACTTTAGTTGGATGAATTATTAACTGCGATTTCTCTACTCGCCAGGAATTTATTTTACTATCTTAAAAATTCTTGCTGGATTATATCCTGTAACGACCTTCGAGCAACCTTAATTAGTAAGGGCAATTATGCTATTTAATGTTTCAGAGAAAGAGTTTAAGGACTCTATTTCATGAATAAAAAGATGAAAATGATCATGTTCTGAGGATTAAGATTATTCATTATTAAGAATCTAAAATCGGAATGACTTCCGGTTGGTAATTAGGATATAGTAGCGAGATTATAATTATAAATAAGAAGCTAATCCCTTTTTATCGAAAACATGATATGATATATGCGGGAAATAATAATTTAATCAAGAGGAAGTGAGATAAAACAATATAGACTGTCAATTTTGCTTCAAATTACTCATCGATTCATATAACTTACAAAGTCATCAAGAAACTGGTTTACTGATGCCAGTAATAAGATTTCTGATCAACGTTTTTAACCAATTAAATTGGGTGGCATAACAACGTGATGGTTATGACTATATGTGCTATAAATCACTCATTCTAAAAGTTAGTAATGATTGCTATAGTTATTACGAACTTGAAGAAGTGAGAGTGTAAATCATAGTTTACTGCAGAAGAAGACGTTGAAAATTTATTGAAATATATATGTTATTAAATTTATTTATTTAATAGGAAAAATTTGTTCCGCATTGTCCGGACAGTAGCAAAATTTCATCAATATTATCTTCTATTTTACACAGTAATTTTTTTTATTAGTACTACTTCATTCATATATTGATCTTACGGACGGTGCAACATGACCTTCCCTCAAAACCAAAAAGCTAAACGGTGTACACGATTCTACCCCAATCAGAGTTTTCTGAACTAAAAATGAAAAAAAAACTCGTTATTTCTAGTTTATTTGAGGTATTGACGGAGCGGTTTTTTAAAATTCTGAATATTTACAAAATGGCGATAGAAATTGGAAAAATATTCTTCTAGATAGGTTTTAGCATGCGAATAATAAAAAAGATACTTTAGAAAAATTAGAGATTCTTCTTTCTAAGATCTTAAAATTGAAAGCCTGTTCCAACTATTCAGGTATGCTTATCACATTCGTTTGAATGTCGAATCGTATAATCTACACACAAAACTTTTTCTCAGCAGAAGTACATTGATTCAACTTCGAGTGAATTATCTTCTTATAGAAGATCTCGACAGTGATTCTTATCTCACACGCATTCCCCGTTCACCTTCCTTTAGCCATTTAGTATCAACGATCCTTTTCGAAGTGAGAAGGTATCTCAATCGTTCTATGTTGTAAATCCGGAATGAGAAGGGCGAGGACATAGCATTTATCATATCTACATAGTATTCTTGACTTGATAAATACTTTAATCAGATTAAACCAATCATTAGTCTTCATTCACTAACACATTTGCAGCTGATTCTAAAGTTTCAAGTTACTCAACTGTTTTCGCAATTAAGAAATTTCCTACTGGAAGCTATTTACCCAACTTAAATGCTATTTGAATTTGTCATTTTGAGAATTCATATAATTTGTTATACTTTTGAGCTACAAAGTTCTATCTTAAAATTCAGTAATTTATTGGAGACAAATCTTAAAGTTGCGAAATATTCCAGTGAAAGCAAGTATTCTTTACTCAATAATTAATATATGTGTATAAGCTAATGAAATATCTAACGTGCTTGTTCTACTAATTGAGGCACTAGGCATAAGATTCAAAATGGCTGGCTAGAACCAAGAACAAGCTGAATATAAGAATTTTTATTGGTGTTTCAGTGAAACTCTTTTCCTATCAAGAAACGTGGCTCACAAGAAGAGCAGCTTTTCTCTTTTATCTACGAAGAACGAATAGAAATGATGTTCGCACTCGATTCGCGACAGGTTTCTGGACGTGCGGTTAATTTGAGGAAAAACGAGCAGGTTTCGCGCTGATCGCAAGTATAATGGTCACATTCTGTAATTTCACGATACGCATGTGCAATGGCAACCGATCAAGAAACGCACCCTGGAGGACTGGGCGACGAGAACAAACTAGCTCCAAGTATTGGTTCTCGTCTGATCTCATGGCTCGACTCGCCCTGTTATGGCTACACTGGCTATGCTGTGAGGCGGTCAACGAGTCTAATTAGCGACGAAAACGAAAACGAGTTTCAGCCTTTTTTTCAACCACGACGTGAAACGGTTACTTCTTCTCGAATGCCTATGAATTCTCTTCGGGAGTAAATTCCGGCCGAGGGACGTGAAATCGGGTCAGCGGGACACTCTTTGACTTCCAATTTTTTTGGCTAATAAAGACGAAAAATTTCAATTCCCAGCAGAAAGTTGCTTTATTGGGAGTGAAAAGATAGAAAAGAATAGAAATTTCGTTATCTTTTTTTTATCCACCTTAACTTTTATGCTTTTATATCCATGACTTTATATATCCCCTTGAAACCCTCCCTGTTGGAAGAAAAGGGATTTTTTTCTATCCCTTTCAAGTATCCATGTTGCATCCCAAAAATACTATCTCTTTCTATCCGGAAGTCTACCTCTTCCCAAAAAAGTTGAATCTCTTCTATCCATTTTCTCGATCTTTTTCTATTGTTAGTTTTAAACGAGACCCATGCTGCCTTAAAAACTACCCTTAAATCCAAAAATGCCAATCATTCATGAAATCTAATTCTTGAACACTTTATTTTCGTATTTTGTTACTAAAAATTATTTTTATCGGTCTAATGGAAAATTTATCAACTTTGGTGAATTAATTATCAATCATTTGAATGATTTCCATTTGTTTAAATATTTTCTTTCGAAAATTTGTAATAAGTTTTCTTTACTTTTAGGTTTATTTAATGAACAATTTTTAAAGAAATATTTATGTAAAAGAAATAAGATAAAAATATTTTTCTTTAAAATTATGTTGAAAGTTTCCTTTAAATTATCCGATGATGGTCATTTAAATTTATTTATCAGCATATGAAAATGTTTGTAAAATTTGATATTTATTTTCAGTTCTGAGAAGGTTAGAAAAGGTGTGCAAAAGGTGGAAGAAAGAATTTAAAAAGGGGGATGGAAAAAAAGTATTGAAAAGGGGGATGGGAAATGAGGTTAAAGTAGAAGGAAGAAAAGATTTTGAAAATTCTTGTACAGATTTCATAGATTTGCTTTGACATTATTTCGCTAGACTTCTCACCAAGGACAGAAAGCAAAAAGTGTGGACGTACCTCATTGGAAAAGGGTTAAATATTTATTGGATCCATTCGTGAGAACGAAATCGATCTGTTAGGTCTTAATTTTTTAGAGGATATAGATCTGTTCAAGGAAAGAGAATAGAATGCAGGATGAAGAGCAAAGGACGTTTCTTCCTTCATTAATTAGCTGGGAGCCTTCGAGGCTACCGAACCCGAAAAAGGTTGGAAGGTAGCCTTCCTTGCTTTGCCGGACACTTACTCACGGGTAGTATAACGTGACACACTTAGTATCAAAGGCATTTTGATGATCGCATTTCGTTCTTCCTTGACTTTAAATCTTAACCCCTTTCTTTCGAAAGATACAACTTGGAATCAAAGTTGTCATCATTTTTTTGCTAAAGTACATTTTGGTGTCCAAATGGTGCTCAAAATAATGAAATATTTTTAAAACTAATGTTGAATAATTACAACACAAATAGGTAATGCGAATTATATAAATGATAATGCATTTTCAAATTTTACAATCTTATCTCAACTTTTGCGAGTTTATTCATACGTATATTCACAGAATTGAAATCTGGAATGGTTGAAAAGTTATCTTCTCAAGTAGCAACAAACATAGTGACGTCTCGATAAATACAGATGTGTGTTGTTGAGAAATTGAGGAATAAATAATTTTGTTTGTATATTCTTAGTATAATTTTTGTTAGCATGTCTTTAAATTTATACTATAATGCATCGTAAGTGGAATCGTTTAAAATGATTTAGAAATTGCAATGAAATAGAGATTTTCCCTTAATTTAAAAGATTTAAATAAATTTCATTAAAAAATGAAATAAACATGTGATCGGATTTTGTGAATGGGCCTCGAGAACAACCTAGCAATGAAATGTTTGGCAAAAGCGACTGTGATCCGTTAGTTCGTGAATGTCTGCCTAACAAGTCGACCTGTGGCCCCTCGAGGGTGGTCGTCCGGGACCCGGGAGGTCTTCTGATCACGCGCCCCGTATCGGCTACTCGGACACGCCCGCGGTCCATCATCCCATCATCTTGGTTCGACCTGAACACGACATAAACCATTCTAGCTTTACAGTTTACTGCGACTTCCTCTATGTATATATAGAGGAAGTCTAATTATATATTCTCCATGCATGCATAGAAGACAAAAAAAAGTTTGAAAGAGACAGTAATAATTGCAAATACACTCGAAGCTCATATTCTGAACTGCTGAGTTCGAGGCGTCTCTCTTCCCACCCCACTGAACCCCTTACCAACTATATATAGTATCGCCAATTCTACGAAACCGCTAAGACGAGCGTCGCTATCATGAGCTTCGAGTGTAAATGGATAAATGCTAATGTATAAATAAATATGAATGCTCAGCAGCGCGCAATTTTGCAGAAATCTTTAATAACAATATTTCAGGGTGTTTTTTAATTGTGCCTATGAAATTTTTGGACAATTCCCGAATTTTTCCAATTCCGACCTTACCGGCTATAATTTTTCCAGACATCCCACTTTAAATCAAATAGAGAAAAAAAAGCATTTTAGAGAGTTGGTAAACATTCCGTATCGCTTTCTCTACGTTTATTTGCTATACGAACAATAAATTTTAATTTATAGTCAAAAGTCATATGGCTTATACATGACCATAAGTGACGTAATATTTTCAAATATTATATTAAAATTGTTTAAACAATAAATGATTATGAGCTGAATGTAAATAAACATTTTTGTTTAAGTAGTTGACAAATATTTGAAAATACCATGCGTCGGATTTCGACACGAGAAGCATGCATCATTTTTAAAATATACCGAATGTATAATTACAAACATGGGTAATTAAATTAATTACCTCATGGATTAGTGGTGGAAGAGCCAGGAAATTTAAAAAATGCAGTTTTACGATCTAACTTGTGTACAATGTAAACAGGAAAAGACACAATTAGATCCATTAAAGTTTCTCTCTTCCTTAATCCGGATCTGGAGTTGCACGAGTGGAGGTATAAGGTCGAGGTCGGCTCAAGGTGACTCTTAGAATCGAGCATGAATTCGACCTTGTGCAGAAACGCGATAATCAAGGGCTCGGTTAAACTCGGAGTCTGTTGTTACATAGAGGAAACAAAAATGTTGGAAAAAGTGATTACCTGTAAAAATTAAAGAGTGAGAAAGAAGTAAAAATGAAAGGGGTAGGTAGAAATAAAGAGAGGAAAGAAGAAGTGTAGAGAATGTTTGACTGTATCTGTCTAGTTCTTGATTCGAGATTGGCGTGTATTCACCAATGTTATATTACACACGTGTGGATATTTGAGTGCTTCAGAAGAACAAAAACCGCGCAAAGTGGCATCGATTTTTCTCACTGAGTTTCATAATCTGCATATGTGCACTAGATTCTCACTATGTACTACAATTTAATGTACCTGACATCATAAAGGAGACGAATCCTATGTGCCTTCTTGACTTTTTCCCACGCAATTGGCGAGGGTGTATATTTACATTGTTCCTTTTTTAAATAAAAAAGTATGCCAAGGTTTATACACTTAAGAAAATACATTTCTGTGCATAAGTTCTCAGAACAAATTATTTTTTTCAAGCTCTGTATTTATGTTAAAGCTTTACAGTTTTTAGGATATAATACCGGGGAATATAATACCGGGTCGTATTCAAAGACCTTTGATTCACAAATGTATGTTTAATATTTCAAAGCACTATAATTTTATAATAAATATTCTAAAATCGACATTTCAGAGCTCTTTAATTTTATTTTTTAATTTTATTTTAATTTAACCTGAATAAAGCCCAAAATGTCAAATGAAAAAATTGTAAAATTGTTGAACTACATTATTTGAAAGTAAATCCTGACAATTGTGTATACGAGTAAAATAATTCTGATTAATATTTTAATGATTTTACATCAGACAAGGTTATGTAAAGAATATTTTTTGTAAATATTCCATTCAATGTCAGAGAATTGTGTAATATGGCATAAAGTTGAATATATAAATAGATCTTTTTGAAAATGATGAAATCTTGCAAAAACATTGAACAATGAAATTATATGATCTTACTATATTTGAGATGTCTACCTGCATTTTAAGAATCATGCAACAAACATGTGTCCTTAATAAAGAAAATCTTACATCTCGAGTGTCATCATTGAAAAATACAAAAATTACAAAATAAGTGATGTGCAGGAATTTTAAAGAATTTAAAGAGATAAAATATTTTAAAATATTAATATCTAAAAAAAATTCCAAGATCACTTAAAGGAAGGATCACTCAAAATGTATTTAAATATCTTGAATTCGTTCGAGATATATTTTAAAATATATTTTAAAACAGGACAAATTTATGATGCCCTGCTTAATACTTTTAAATACTTCTAAATACCCTAAAATACTTCTAGAGAGCTTCTATAAAGGACAAAAATAAGTTTAGTTATTTTTTTGTACGAGAATCTGTGCTAATCGAGAAAAGCAAATATCAACAAATCAGGATCGTTAAAACGCAACATAGAAGGGGATTGACGGGTATATTTAGGATAACGAGATAGTGAAGTGCGTGAAGAAAAGGACGAGCTGGGGTAAAAAATGTTTCTGGGTATATTAGTGGTAGGTTTGTAAGTTAACCCTGATAACTGTCGAGGGCACGGGGCAGAACGTGCCCCACCCCAGGGTTCACCGTTGGGGGTGTTCGTTATGTTCGAAGTCTTTTTGAAAGGGTCACGTGCCCGCGAAGCCCCTCATGTCGATATCGTATTTGTAGAACACGCACTCGTTTCTCTCATCTATTATTACAATCCGCTATTTGTGTGTTTTGCGCAGTCGTTAGATTCTCTCGGTTTCACACACTTGTCCCGCGTCGTGAACTATAGGGCATTATACTACCTCGAAACAATGCACACCCGCAATCGTGAGTCGAAACTCACGAAGCACCACCCGTTTCATCGAATCACGTGGGAAAAGATCTCAGTTTTTACCTCCCTTAACTCAATTTTTAAAATTTTTATCCCCGATATAATTTATTTAAATTAATTTTCTGCCGCAAATTTCAATATTTTACGAAACTAAATGACATGGTGAGATTTTAATCATAAAGTTAATCAAATAGAAAGTCTAAAAAATATAAAAAGTCTATCTAAAGAGTTTCTATCTGTCTAAAGGTTTTTTTTTTATTTTAATTTCCATTTATGAATTTAGAATAAATTAAACAATTCCTCTCGCGCAATTTGCACACTCAAATATATTTGTGGTTTTAAAAGTAAACTTGTGTACCAAACTCTTTAATTTATTACAATGTTTACTGCTACCCTTTATCACTTCAAAAGCTTTCCACTCGTCAGTTTTTCCAAAGCTCATATTCTTTGTTTTCAATCCAAGAAATTTGTAAACGCCCCCCTTTTTTTAAGATTTTTGTATTTATTTCGGTAGATGTAATAATTTTTTATATAAATATGTAATATTATATTACATTTATATAAATCTCTGATGTAAGTTTAATGACTTTTATGAAAATAAAATTGTCTTTAGTGACTTTAAATTTTTCAGGAAGACAGACGAATCCATTTGTTTACTTCATGATTTGTGTATGGTTTAAAGAATTTATGTACGTGGATATTAATCAAACATACTTATCAGCGTTCGCTGGTGGTATTCTTCTTATTCTAAAAAAATCAACGCATCGAAACTCGAAATATATTTAAAATCTTTTAAAAAAAGGGAAACAGATGTAGTATTTATTTAATGATAAAGTTTAGAGAATCATTCTTTTATAAATATATATTATTTTAGAAAAATTTGTTGAGTTTTTAAAATTCAAATCATGTAACTATTATTCCTATAAAACTGAATATTTTTTGTTTTTTAAATCTTAATTACATCTAAAAAAAAAATTTCATAAAATATATCTAACATTTATGAAGACAAAGCAAATGCGTGAGCGGAAGTACGTGTTCGGCTTCGTCTTTTCAAATTAATAAGCTTAAGAAAATTAAAAACGTGTGTGATAAATATATCTAACTCGTGACAGTAGAGCAAAGAGTATATATTTAGTACACATCGTAACAGGTGGCAACTTATCTGATTCATTTTTTTATCCCCCACGCAGATTGAGAAGAGCTCAGAAAACGCTGGAAGTTAGAGAGAGTTAATAATTAATAGCATTTCTCCGTGTAAAGATATTAGTTGTGTAATTATAATAGTACATTCTATCCACCATTTAAATATTCAATTATTCAATAAAATTTCTAGATTTATAATCTAGAATTTAGACATCATGAAATTCGTATTTTCATGTCTTGAATGTAGTGAAAATAATAACAGTGAACGAAAGAAATCATCAGAAAATAAAAAAAAAGGAAGCCAAATGTTGCAATTTGTCGCTGCCATAAGTGGTAATTAGTAAAAATATTTATTTTAAACATTTTTTTGAGAAAGGATTTTATTGTCACTTCAATTTATTTAATAAGCATTTTCTAACTTATCAAAAGAAGTTAAAAAAAATATTTTTTTAAAATTGTTGCTTTCAAAAATCTGAGTGTATTCACAATTAAGAAATAAAATCGTTGACTCTATGAAAGATATAATTTATTTTTTAACAAAGATGATAATATGAATTTTTTTAATTAAAACTTTATTCAAACTTATTTTTATTCAAAATTTGATGGAATTTCGCATTTTAACTTCATTTACTTAATGAGTTTTAAGAAGGAAGTGTGTAAAATTTTATCTCATGAAATATTAACCCTCAGCTTGTCAGTCTTAAGAAAAGCTCTTTGAAAATAATTTTCAAACATTTTTTTACATTCCCCTGTACAGTTTTTCAATTTAAATCGATAAAAATAAGGCCTACACTGAGAAAAAAAGTTGATTTAAATCAAATAAACGTATATTTGTTACAGAGCCAACTAAAAAATATCTTTGAATTAAATAAAATTTATTTGATTCAAAGAAATTTTCTATTTGAATTAAATAATTTTCTAATTGAATTAAATAGAAAATTTCTTTGAATCAAATAAATTGTATTTAATTCAAAGATATTTTTTAGTTGGCTCTGTAACAAATATACGTTTATTTGATTCAAATAAACTTTTTTTCTGGGTGTAGTATATTACAAAGTGATTTTATATATATAAAATAAAGTTTGAAAATTATGAAAGACATTTGAAGTGACATACCTATTTGTTAATCAGCAAATATCTATTTAGTAAATATCTCATTCATACAAGTGCTTAGAAGATTAAAAAAAGTTGTAAATGTAAATGTAAAATGTAAATGTTTTGAACATGCATTAAAAATTATTGTGCCCTATAAAACAAGAAGATAGTATTAGCTAATTAATAAAAAACAACTAAATACAACATTTTTTTCAGCTTGCATCTCAGGAATCGGATTCGGTGCCTGTGAAACATGGACATCGCCAGCCCTTCCTTACCTAAGAAGCGAAAAATCGGAATTTCCAGTCTCAGTCATCCAAGGTTCCTGGATAGCATCACTATTCAGCCTCGGAGGAATTTTCGGTTACTTAATCTATCCCATTCTAGTGGATAAAATAGGCAGAAAAAATTCCCTCCTTCTATTTGCCTTGCCTCAAATAGCCGGATGGTTAACAACAATTTTCGCAAGAAACTACCTCACTCTCTACATCTCAAGAGTCATCAATGGAGTTGGCTACTGTTCTTCTCTAGGCCTCCTAGTGATCTATCTCGGAGAAATTGCTGACAAAGATAACAGAGGTATTCTCCTCTACATAATAAAAATATCATACGACATTGGAATCCTCGTAGTCGTATCAGCAGGTGCTTTTCTATCCTACCATGGAATGAACTACGTGATGCTTTCATTACCCATCTTCTTCCTCATCACCTTCTTATTCATGCCAGAAACTCCATATTTTTACCTCATAAGAGGTCAGGATAAAAACGCAGTGAAAAGCTTGATGAAACTTCAAGGATTCAAAAATGCCGACTCGGTTAAATCAGAAATCGAAAGGATGAAGGAAGCAACGCTCAAAAATCAAAATTCAAAGGGAAACAGTTTGTGGAAACTCGTTAGCATTAGGAAATACCAAAAAGCCTTGATGATTGCCCTGTGTGCTGATATTACAAAAGTTTTTTCTGGATACTTTGCTATTTTGGCTTACACTCAAATGATTTTTAGCTACAGCGCTTTTTCACTCAAACCAGAATACGCGACAATTGTGATGGTCGTTGTGAAAATAATTTCTGGATTAGGAGCTTCTCAACTAATTGATTCTGTTGGTAGAAAATTATTGGTCATATTTTCAGGAACATTTGCATCAATTTCTCTCGCAATTGTGGGTGCATTTTTTTATCTAAAGCATCTAGAAGTTGAATTCTTACCGTCTATTAGCTGGCTACCATTGTTAGGATTGACATGTTTTGAAGTTTCTTGTGCTTTTGGATTGAGTCCAATGCCTTTTGTATTACTTGGAGAACTTTTCCCAACTGATGTCAAAGCATCTGCAACTGCTTGCGTCACTGTTATCACGGAATTTTTACTGTTTTTGGTCACTTTTGGATTTGAAATGCTGAATGAAGCTGCAGGGGTTTATACCAGTTTTTGGATTTTTTCTGTTTGTTGTTTCTTCGGGTCAGTTACGTTGTTCTTCGTGATGCCTGAAACAAAAGGAAGAAATTTAGAGGAAATCCAGGAAATTTTAGAGAAGAAGAAAAGAGTTTCAGTTAAACCAGCAGGGTAGAATTATTAAAACTTGATTGAGTAATATGAGAGAGATAAGTCTGGTAGTAATTATTTTATTACTTTTGATTTTTGTGGAGTAAATAGATGATGTTACCTCATTTACAAGTTTATTATTTATATAAATGAGGTGATATTTCAGCAAGTGTTCAACAAGTGTAAATATGATATATTTGCTAATTTTATAAATATAATATTCCAATTTTTTAAATATGTATCTATGTACGAAATATTTTAATCCCGATTCTAGTATAAAAATCATTTTACTTTTTTCTAAATTGTAAACAATTTCATTCGCGTGTATTCGTGACCTTGAGTGTGCGATTCTCAAAGTTCTACTTGAGAATTTCTCCAGGTTTATGCCATATCTGGCATTTTATATTCCAGAGATTACCGACTTACGAATAAATATGTAAGACTCTTCATTCTTTTCCATAATCTTCTACGAGTTAATCCAGACTGCAGGTGATATTTTTCACTGAACCAGAGAAAAGCACTATGGGAATTTGCACTCAGGTTCAGAAAAAAATTATTAATTCCTGAATATTTGTTCCTAAACCGATATTAATGGGCTAATAAAGATTAGAGATAAAAAAATCTCATCGACTGGGTGGCAAAAACCTTTATAAGTATAATTCTTATCTTCTTGGTAGGTCTTCGTTAAATTAATATATAATTGTATATTCAACGAGTTATTTTTGCATAGATAACACTTAATCTAGGCATTAAGAATTTCGTAAATATGTTATGATTTTAATGATAATAAATTATAATCATTTTTTTGGCACAACTTCACTTTATAACAAATATTTTGTAAATAAAAGAAATGTTACAATGAACTTTTACGTTTTCAATAATTTCACATCTCAATTTTACTTTTTTATTTCTTTTCTTTTATGTCTCAGTTATGTTTATGAGAGTTTTTTATATGAAGTATTGGAAGTCGATTCGGTCGCATCGAAGAAACCAAAACGGTGGTAATTTACCACTTGTGCAGACACGTGTCCAAATGAATCTCGTGCCTATAATAGATCTTGGATTTGTACACCCTCGATCATTCACTCGCTCCGCAGGCAGTAGTAGAACGTCACTCCCCCTTTATACAAATCCTATTGAATGCAGAACGTGGCGTTTATATACACTCGGTGTTAATGACGTCTGTTATTGATATCTAGACTTTTTCTATTATGGAAATTCTCTATATCCAGCTAAACTTCTTTTAATAAAAAAGTGTGAATGTACCAATAAAAATGAAAAAAAAAAAAAAAAAAACGATCCCCTGAATTGGGGCGATGATATAAATGTTCACACATTATTTCTTTCACATTACCAAGAATCTGAAAAATGTTCACATTAGTATGAGGATTCGAACCCTCGACAATTGCCTTCGCGGATCTCAATGAAAAATAACAATTTTTGTTATTTCTTCATTATTAATATCCGCCCCTTTTGGGTTCAGCTTAAAAGTAATTAACTCAATTTCAAAAATTAAAAACCTAGCATCATGATTTGAGGATTATAAATGATTGAAAAGTATTCTTGTAGTGATGAGGAAATCTAAAAATAATAAAAGAAGATTAAAAATTTGAATCAGGCGCCTCGAGGCCATCGAACAATCATAAAGTCGTTTATGATTGATATCCGTCCAAACGAGACGTCGTCAGCTTTATTATGTATTCCTGAATAAAAAACATTAAAAAGTAAATAAAAAAAGAAACGGAAGGCCTTCCGCGGCTCGTCTTTGGATATCCTGCAACGTGTGAGAGTGCTGCATCGACCAAAGGAATAACGATACTAAAATAAGAGTATAATAAGATATCAGATAAAATGAGATTTGAAAGTCCACGGCATTTCCATAGGAATGGCCACTCGCCAAAGGTATTAAACGTGCCGGTTTCCAAGCATACGAGGCTCAATATGTGTAAATGGCTCGTAAATCAAAATGTTTAGAGCTTCGAAACATTCAGGCACGGTGTCACAGGTGCGAAAGCGTTATAACCTGGAAGGTATGAGAGGAACGGATCTTTTTATCTCAATGGGCGACGACAGAAGAGAAACATCCAAATGGAAGGAGCCCACGAGCGTCATTATGAAACCATGGTAATCGTCCAATAAAACCAACGGAAAAATATGAATAATAGGAATTCCAATAATCTGTTCTCTCGCCACAGAAATAAAGTCAAAGATTTTTCCTACTCGGGGTATATTAAAACAGGGCATAAATGTATCATCTTCAGATTACATTATTATATTTAAAAATTTTTTAATTAAAATATAAAATGAATATTTTTACTCGAAAATATTTATAGAAAATAAATAATAATAATAAATATACCTTTGGATCTATTATGAATGATTCTCTAGTTAAAGAAAGTATTCTAACAATTATCTGATCAAGACAGGTGATTTCAGATTAAAATTAAAAAGATAATTGTAAAGAAAAATTGAAAATTGGATTCGGATGTAATTTTTTTCAAAATAAAAATGTTGTTATGGGGCAACAAGTTAACCAAAAGCTAATTTTTATCAAAGCGCAATTTTTAACAATGAACATTTTTAATATGTTCTCATTATGAATCGACCAGGCTATATTAATTGTAATTTTACAAGAGGAAATTTCCAGTAATTGGTCTTGAATGTATATAAAGAAGATCAGACTAAAATTTGCGTAACTGAAGGCACATTTTGCGTAAACTGACGAAATAAGTCATAAATCTAAAGTTTGTAGCAATGCCATAGATAACAAGATAAAAATAATTAGAGTTTTTATAATTTTTCAACCGAACACGCCGTAGGCTGTTTTTATTTGCATAACAACAGCTGTAATTGACGTGCGAAGTTCACATTTGTGCCTGACTGAATACACTTCTAGTACAATCTGACTGTCACTCTCAAGTCAGGAAAGCCGCATTGTACAGACATGTCAAAGATTCCGTTTGTCACATACTTACTCACGTGTCTGACAACATGATTAGACAAAATTTCATGACTCGCGAAAGTAAAATATTTTCACAAAATAGAAGCTTTCTTCCCCTTGAATGCAAAATGTTTATATTGGACTGAAGTTTCAGACATCTACTCAGGAAAATTTTTTTCTTTTCATCAAAGATTCTTCATCAACAATTAAAAATATTCTTTACAAAAACATTTCCCCTGATTTCTGTTGTAATAAACAAACTATTGTAAATAAAGCAATATTTTTAGTGACAATTTTTGAAGAAAAAAAAAAAAGTCGTCTGAAACTTCAGCTCAGCAATAAATCTTATTTTTATCCAATTTAAATAAGTATTGTTTTATACGCATAACGACTATAAATTGTAATTTATAGTATAGTATATAATTTATATATATATAATTTAAATAATAGTCAGTCCGACTGTAAATAATCAAATTTGTTGTAAATTGGATTATTTTTTTAAACTACCATTTGTGAAAAAGCAGATTATTGATCCAAGCGTTTTATCATTTGATAACATTTGGATAAGTGCTTCAATCTGTTCTTCAAATGGAACTGACTTCAGGCGCCATCAGTGATGAATCAACCAAGTTTCTATCTAGTAAAATCCTTATCGATTAAACTGAGGGTAACAAGTTTCAGTTTGAAAGATATGTCTGCCTTATAAAAAAATCAATAAACTACGTTTTTTTTTTCAATCCATTCATTATCATTATCTACACAATTTTGAATAATGCATCTCTCTAACTCCTATTTTATGTATTTCCAATAGAGTATGTTTTTAATTGTATTATAAAATATTTGCAATGTAAATAATTTAAAAGTAACAATTTAAAATTTCATATAACTAAGACTTTGTACTGAATTTAAATAATTTGTCCTGGATGGTTCTCTTTCAATCGATTAAATATAAATCTTTCTAAATCATTGGAAGTAAGGATTCCGGTGGAAGTGAAATCGTCAGATCTTGAAAAGAAATTGGGAGTCGAATCCCTTATTAAAATAGCACGCCACCAAAATCTAGATGCAGTGGCAAAAGGCTGCCTCTTGGTGAGGACCAATTTAGACATACCACCGAATTGGGAACCCCAAAACCTTGTATTCGAGGTCCCCCTGTATCAGACCCCAACAAATTGGTGAAATAAATCCAGTTCGTGCGAAATTCACACTTTTTTTTTATAATCCACGAATTTCGTACGAAGATCAATAAATCTTGACTTCTACTGGAGAGATTCTTATTTCTCTTAAAAAGGAATTACAGTAAGGAGAGTCGAAGCAATTTGGAACACCATATCGTATATCTCTACATGTGCATGCCATTTTTGTTCAGGAAACTTTTCCACATTCAGAAAAAGAAACTTTTTCCAGATTCCATTTAATTTCATATAAATATTGAATTTATTTTCATAACTTATATTATACTTCTCAACATCTAATAAATTACTTTTGGAATAATTTCAAAGTCTTTAAATTCGATTTGGTTTTCTATAATCCGAATATTTCGGGGAATAAATTTATTAGATTTATCAAAAAATTTTTACAAAATCAATTTTAAAACTGTTTGACGGATACTGTTTTAGATTTTTTTCAATATTACCAGCTTGTGATAAGTGATTTCTAGAGCAAGTTTCTGGATTATTGAAGCGAGCGCTGCTCTTATATTCCCCTTTCTGTATATAGAGTAAATTCGAAAGTTCATCCCTGTAAAATTATCTTTAATATTTCCATTTATTTAATGTTTCTTACCTCTTTACTGGTTAAAAATCAAAATTTTTTACCAGAAAATATTAATTTGATCAGTGAAATAACAAATTTCCCCTCTTCTCATAAAATCAGGAACCTTTTGAAAAAGAAAAAAAAATAAATAAATAAATCAGTACATAAATGTAACAAAAGAATTTGAATTTTTAGATTGGGAAAATTTAACCCCACCTCTTTGTTGACAGTTGTCATTTCAACATGGAAGGAAATTTAATGCACAAAAGTTGTAATAATGCCAGTACCAAAAAATCAATCAAAATATGGTCTTTATGAAGTTACAGTGACAATTCTCGAGGCAAGACATCTAGTTCAAAATGGAAATCCTATGGTGGTAGTGAAAGTTGGAAACCAGAAAAAGAGAACAGTCGTTCGTGAACGAACAGATAACCCCTTTTTTAATGAGGTATCTCATTAATTTCATGTTCATTAGTTTCATTACTTATTAAATTGTATAATAAATATCATAAATATAACAAATCTTAAACAGAAATTTGTTTAATGCATTATTTCAGTACTTTGTGTTCGATTTAAAGTGCAGTTTTGATACATTTCTAAACACGAAGATTATCATATCAGTTTATCTAAGAGGCTGCTTGAGGCGAATCAAATTTTACGGAAGCATAGTTTTCGAAGTGGCTACAGTTTGGGAACAACCAGGTATTCTATTCACGCATTCTCTCCTATCAACTTTTCTCCTTATTATAACATGTTTTCCATTAAACATCAGTTTATAATAAACTATAATTACTCTGTTAACGTGTTCATCATGCATTCAAAATTCCTCAAAAATTCTATTTCTATTTTAAGATCATGAATATTATCACAAATGGGCAATGCTCACGAATCCTAAGGATCCTACAGGAAGATCCAAAGGATACGTTAAATGTAATATTGTCGTTCAAGCAAAAGGAATGAAAGTAAAAGCACATCCGGAAACGGATGGCGAAGACGATATTGAAGGGTAACTAAACTTTAATTACATAAAATTTTCACAGAGCATTCACTAATTCTGAGAAAAAGTACCTTAATCGAAATATATTTTTTCTCTCATTTTTCTTTAATACAAACTTACTCATTTTTTATCATCAGGTGTTTATTAATAAAAAGATATTTCTTGTATAGCAATCTTTCTGGCATTTTGATAAACTTTTCTACTTCAAGAATGTATATAATTCAATAACTTTTATCACAGAAATTTATTACTTCCCTTGGGAGATGGTTTACAACTTACGAGACAAAGAGCTAGATACATTTTTATAGTTTATCGAGCTGATGGTTTAACAGGTTCTATCGGGTCTTGTCGCTGCTCACGCGATCCTAAAGATATTAACCCATTTGTACAAATATCGTTCGCTGGTTTGAAGGTGAGAATTTTTATTCTTTCTTTTCTAAAAAAAGAATAGTGTTAATAGAAGTATATATATTTTTTTTACACCTCTTCAAAAATTTAATACCACATTATTTTTCTATGAAGGATTAAACTTTTAAAGGATTAAATTTTCTATTGCATATTGATAGACTTTGTATTCTGATATATCTTCAGAAATGTCTTCTTTTTTAGGGATCAACGAGTGAACAGAGACACGAATATGAACCTCGATTTAATGAAAAAATAATTTTCAAGGATATGTTTCCTCCTTTATTCCATCGTGTCAGGATCGCTTTAAAGAATCGAATTCGAAGTTGCAGCAGTAATATAATTGCGATTTATACTTTAAATTTGAGGAGCATATCACATTCTGGAGAGCATGGTAAAATATTTAAATATATTTTACAAACTTAAAGGCTGTGTTTTCTAAAATGGTTATTTAAAATATATTTATAATACTCTGCGAAAATGTTTTTATAACAAAATTTAAGAAATGAAACAAGTTCATTTCAATATTTAGTTGCTAGATGGCAGATCGACTGATAGAATCCTGTATTTCTACATAGCCACTTCCAAAGGAGAATTCTACCTTGTCGGTAAAATTCCATTTAGAAAGAAAATCAATAATATTTCAAAAAAAATGTTCAAAAAATGTAATTACTAACGAAATTTAAAAAACTTCGATTCCATAAATTTGAATTTTCATTATTAACCCTTCTTTTTATAAATAAACTTGTAAATCCAATTTAAAAATATAATTTTGAGATTAAAAATCGCATAAACCCTCGTACGAATATTTGGAATATGTTTAATATTGTAAATATAATTTATTTACAGTAGGATTAGAATTCTAAAAAAAAAAACAATAGTGAGAAAAATAGAATAAAGAAAAGATAGTTTTCTGCAAACTAGATTTAGGAGATGATTAATGTAAAATCTTTAATAAAAGATAAGGCTCTATCGCATATATTTGACTGTCTAGGTTTTCTACCTACTTTCGGACCATCTTTTATTCACCTCTACGGATACGGATCAGCCACGAAATATTCTTGCACAGGAAATTGTTCGATTGCCCTACCCATCTATCGAGGAAGACTACTGCTTTCCTTGAAAACGGAAATCGATGATCCAGAATCATCTTCGGCAACCGGAGTTGAAGTGGAACCTACAGCGTCTATCATAGAGGTTAGCATCTGAGCTAGATATTATGAAAAACCTCAGAAAAAGCGATCAGATCAAGCTTGGGAAATTCCAGAAAATGCTCCATGTCGAATAAAAGATCATTGAAAAGAAATCATTCAAATTACCCCTACTTTTTATAAGAAAAATATGACTAATGCCTGGGCGACTTATAGTTTTAAAAACCCGTGTAGAAATTCCGCTCTTGCCCGTTCGTACAGTGGGGGGAAAAATAGTTAAAGGTTTTTGATTGTTTTTTAAAGAGTATCGGTTTGTAAAAATACTTAGATTCAATTTTAGATACCTAGAATCAATTAAGCAACTATCCAGAAAGGTTTTTTAATAGCTTAGCAATTGTTTAACAATTTATTGAACTTTTTATAAACAAATAATTTGTCTACAAAAATTTTTTCCCCTCACTATGCAATCGGGCCCAGGCCTGGGTAGACCGATTCACTGGCCTGGTTTGATCAGAGCATTGGTCTGGCGATTTCTACCTTCGAATGCAACAACAGCAGCATTGATCAACAAATTTCGAATTACGACCAGTGTTCCAAGCTGGTACATATTGGAATTAAAATTTATAGTCAATTTCGGTTCATCTCAGTTAATGTTTAACTCAACCGTAACTACAAATTTCCCAAAATTACTTGTGCGTACGAAGGAGCCAACTCTGGGCAACAATAATCAAAATTTCATCAAGTAAACATTAAATTTGTAGAATTTTATGTGTAGGGTGCTCGATAGGGTGGCTCCCTCGGATTTTAGACAATTATTGTACTTTCAATAATAGATGATAGAATATGAGAAAAGTTAGGAAACCAGTTAACGAAGTTGATTAAATCTAATGAACCATTTTTTGATTACCGCAGAAAAGTTTGTGGAATGTAGAACAGTATCTTCTGCTTGGTATAATTTATGACGTATGTATGATCGATCGAAGTCGATTCAAGACGAAATTCATTAGTTTTGAAATCAATTTGGGAAACACAGGGAATCAACAATTTTTTCACGGTCGATGTTTACCAAATGAAAGTGATGATCTTGAAAGTTCGTATTCTGCAATATAGTTTAATTATGAAAAGTATATATCTAAGGACATATTTTTAATAATTGGAAATATCGATCTTGTTAATATTCTAGGTGAAAAAACAATGGAAAAGAACATAGAGAACGAGAGTCAAACTCCATCGAGAGCAACGGGCACTCTGGATGGAAAATATAATTATATGCCATTGGGATCGAATAAGCCTTGTATTTATGTTAAATCTTGTTGGCCAAATCACGAATGGAGAACTTTCAATACTAACATTCTTTCGTTCATTGCCAATTTTCTTGCAAGTACCAGGTTCCAATTTCCATTTAATACCTACCAATTTCACTAAATTTCTCAAATTCACATAAGAAAGTTTATGTAAAGTTTTACGAACATTATTCAATTTCGGCATTTCGAATTACGTTGAAAAACTCTGAAGCAAAAACCTTAAATAAATTGAGAGAGAAGAGAAACAACGTAATATACAAATAAAATAATAAAAAAAACTTTGCACCTTTGTAATTACGATTGATGTTTTATTTCAGGAAGTGGGACTTGAAAAACTAGAGTCTCTAATTGCAGTAGAGCATGAAAGCGCTTACGAGAAGTACAATGAACTGATGAAATCCTTGAAACACTATTGTTTGCACTACCTGCACATACTGGATACGGGTAGATTTGATGATGAAGGTGGCACAACCAAACTCGACAGACACCGAGTAAATTTGTGTCAGCAGGAGATAAAAAACATTCTAAAAATCGTTAAAATCAATGGGGCTCTTGTGAACAATCATTATATCCGTATCGCCATGACTCACGCTTACAAATACTTGCGCAAACTACAAGGAATTTGCGAAGACGTAAATAAAGTTCACTGACTCGATAAATTTTAAAAGTTTTTTTTTTAATTTTTAAAGTTTTTAATTAAAAATTTTAAAAGTTGACTAAAAAATTAGATGAATTAGGCAACCCATTGAGAATTTTCATAATTTCATCTATGTTTTGGAATTCTTCAGAACCTCTTAAAAGATGCAAACTTGAAAATAAAAATTCTTTTAAGAATGGGAACTGCGATCAAATATTTTTCCCTTTTTAATGTTGTGGTTATTTCAAGGGTTGTAAATTCAGTTTGAAATATTTTTAGCCGCAAAATAATTTGCCGGACGTGTTTATCTGGATGTTGGTGGGATCGAAGCGTGTGGCTTACGCACGACTGCCAGCCTCCCATGTCATCTACTCAGAGGAAAACATAGCACGTGGCCCGGGATGCGGAGAGCGCATAAATTTATTCCTGAAAAATGCAGAGGATGAAAGCGATGCGCCCGATTACAACGCATGTAAAGTAGAAATATTTTTATGGTTGGGAAACATGAGATTCGCAACGGCTTGCTGGAGCAATATTCCGCCTGGGTATGATCTGGATCACGAATTGAACCTTGACACGTTTCCCCGTTTCTTCAAATACAACGAGTCCTCGGTAGTACATATAATACATAACTCTCTTTTCTTCTTTCAATCTCATATTGTACCTTAAGAATTTTTACACGTTTGCGTCATGTTGGCTCAGATATGAGATTTCCAGGTCATTTCTCGATATTCTGTGTTTTTGAAATGGGAAAACAAGAAACGAGAGTTGAAGATTAAAATTCAGGTAGAAATTACTTCTAAGCCTGGAAGTAGATCTATTTTCTAATTAATTTAGAGAGATTTCAAAGATTTCATACGATTACAAATATTTCTAAAGAATTAAGAGATATATTCTTCGTAAGAAGAGACTTGAAATCAAAGAGTTTTCCTTGCTTTTTCGTTTCATTTGGCAAACTCTATAAACAATGTGTCAGTATAAAATCCCTTGAAAGTAATAAAATAAATTACAGAAGTTCCAGTTACGAGCCCACGTATTTCAAGGACGCTTTGATCCCGGAATGGACACATCCGGCTTATTGGATCCAGTGATGCGAGTTTTATTTTACGGTTACACCTTAGCCACAAAAGTAAGCCGCATAAAACTTCATTAAAA
Source organism: Synergus gifuensis (assembly GCA_904066015.1). Classification (NCBI taxonomy): domain Eukaryota; kingdom Metazoa; phylum Arthropoda; class Insecta; order Hymenoptera; family Cynipidae; genus Synergus; species Synergus gifuensis. The sequence goes on from CAJFCO010000030.1 coordinate 4,094,769, forward strand.
TTCTATCAATCGAAACTTAAATAAAGAATACATATCGACTACTAAAATTTGAATTAAAAGATTCTAAATCGAATTATAAATGAGTCTATAAATCAACTATTAACTAAATTATTCTACATATAATAATTCATTTGATGTACATTTATTATTCACGGGCTTTGATATCGACAGGTTATTAAGCAGAGCCTCGACCCCTTCTGGGATCAAACACTCATTTTCCCTCCCGTTGAGTTGCATGGTGCGAGAGATCATCTGAAAAATTTTCCCCCGAAGATTGTTATTGAAGCTTTTGATAAGGATTTATGTGTAAATTATTAGTTATTTTGCCCTTAGTAGAGATGCATATTTTACACGTAAAAAGGCTTTTTTTAATCACTATTGCATTAAAATTCAATTCATAACATAAATTTTGAACTGTATAAAGTGCAATCATACAATTTATGAAAGATCAAGTATTTCCGGTATTTAAAAAATACGAAAAATTTAAATTCGCTTAATATCTTTCCACTTATTTTCCATCACAAATACTGTTTGAGGTTTTATAGTCGGTTGGCTTATTTCAGGGGACCACCGAATTTTGCGGTAGATGCATTGCAAGCCCGGTGGTAAAACTGAACTCGGAAACATATTCACCACCCAATTTTCCACCTACTTTGCAATGGTACAAATTTCACTCGCAGAGAGAATGCAACGGAGCGGTGTTAGCAGCTTTTGAACTCATAGAGGTGACAAATGTCTTTTAGTCTTTTTGTTTTCTTCAGTTTTGATGCTTACTTTTGCAATATGTATTTCCATACTGTTACGCAGTTATTCGAAATTTACGAGCTTCTCGACATTTTATGTGAGTTTTTACATTCTCATCAGAGAAGGTATTAGATTTGTGCAAAATTTCCCCCCCCCAGTTTTTGTCAAATGTCCACGTTTTGGGACCCCCTGAACCCGAAAAACATGTTTTTACGAATGTGTCTGTCTGTCTGTCTGTCTGTCTGTCTGTCTGTCTGTCTGTGTGTCTGTATATTTAGTTTGTGAGCACGATAACTTTCGAAAGAATTGACAGATTGGATTGTCCTTTGGTATACTCTTTAAGTGTCCTAAAATGAAGGTCAAGTTCGTTGGCCAGCCATTTTGGATAAAAATTCAAAAAGTGGGAGCATTTTGAAAAATTTTGAAACCACTTTTCTTTTTTCTAAAAATTCTAATGACGCACGTTCGTAGTACTCAAAAATTCGAACAATTTTTCTTAATGACTTTTTTGGATAAAAAAAAATTGAAAGACTTATAACATTTTGAAAATCCAAAAAAATGAAAGAAAACTTAAATTAGAAGCCAAACAACGCACGATATGAAAAAAAGTCTAAAGATGAAAAATGTTTATTTTTGAACGCCCTATAAGATCCGCATAACAACTTTTTGAATTTCCTTAAAAAATCTAAAATTCAAATTTTGAGCCAAAAAACGCGAGATGCAGAGAAAATGATAAGAAATATAATTATTCGCCTTAAAAAGATCTACAAGTTCTCCTTTGGCCATTTTTCAATAGGATGAGTAGTTTTCGTTTAAATCGTGAAAAATATTGTTAAACAGAGCCGAGCGCGGAGCGCGAGCTTTAAATCAAATATCGAGCGCGAAGCGCGAGTGCCCTGATGAGAATGTGCTCCTTAAGGTCGATAGAACCTTAAGTAAATTAGTTAAATTTTGCATTCAAAGCTGTAATTTAATTTAATTTAATTAAATTTTTAAAAATATAAATTACAAATATACAAAAATAAATTAAAATATAAAAATATAAATTATGTAATTTAATTAAATTAAAAAAAAAACATATATCTTTAAGCGTCCTGTAAAGCGCAAGCTTCACTAAGGGCACAAGCGCGCGAAGCGCGCAACACGGAGCGCGAAGCGAGCCGCGCGCGAAGCGCGCGATGAGAATGTGCCCGCGAAGCGGGCAGATTTTTTCTACTCGTAAAGTTTGCATGGGAAGAATAAACTTGCGAGTTTAATTTTGTGTGTTACAAACCATTAAAATGACCTTTTCAGATTCATAAAATTTGTATGTAGAGTTAAAAGCTTACAATATTCCATGCAGAAATTGCCCCATTTAGCCGTATTTAAAATACTTTAAAATCTTGAAACTCTCTGTGAATTCTTTTGAAATTCCTTCACAATTCCTTACAAATACTTTCCTATAAAACTTGTGAAATTGTTTTAAATTTCTTAGATAATAGGATTTTTGTTCTCAGAAAATTAGCCAGTTAAGTAATAAAATATTGCAAATAATTAGTCGAAAAGTTTTTTAATCTTGATGGGGTATTGACCATCAGAGAAAACTAGTCAGAACCCTAACAGAATCCTAACATCAAAATTCCTGCACGGGATCATAAGACGTTGAAATCTTAAAGTAGTTTAATACATTTAAGCGAACATTTTCTTACTTGACGAAAATCTCCCATGATTTTGAAGGTAGGAAATGAAGAGGTTGTAGATTTGCCTTTGAATGCTTCATCGAATAACAAGATTTATAAAGTGCCAGACGACATAAGGCCAAAAATGACGAGTTACCGTTTTGAAGTAATATTTTGGGGTGTCCGCGACATGAAGAAGATAAATTTCGTTCCAGTCCACAAACCGAGAATCGTCATAGAGTGTTCGGGAGTTCATGTCAAGTCAGAAGTAATGGAAAATGCAAAGAAGTTCTGTAATTTCGAAGAAACTCATCTTATGGTTACTTTGGTAAGCAAAGCAGCATTAATTATTAAGTAAGAGAATTCTGGTGAGAAGCTTGTTCTTGTTTTCTCAGTTGAATTGAACAGAATTTAGGAAACTTTAACCGCACATAGAATATATTAAAATGAATTAGAATATACAGAATTCGAAAACTAAAGTTCGTCTCTCGTACCTATCTCAAACTTGAAGCTTTCTGTTATTGGTCCCGTATAATACTTCGAGAATACATATATATGTACTTATCACTCGAAAACTGATGCGGCAAAAATAATTTACACAAATCCGATTATATGAACCATTAATTTATTTATATTCTCTTTATCTAAGTCTATTTTGTTTAAATAGGATATGCCAGAAGAAAATATTTATTGTCCCGCGATTTCCATAAAAGCTTACGACTCTCGAGGTTTTGGATGTTTCAAATATGCAGGAGTCTGCATAATACCGACTGCTTATACATTTTTAAAGACATTAATAACTGAGGAGGATTATGATAACCAAATATATGGAA